>CAUYQG010200501.1:0-13543 GCA_963574415.1 Tarsius wallacei | reverse complement strand
TTGGGTCTGTGGTATTGGCAACTTGGATACCACACTGTCTTTCATGAATGCTATCAATAATGTGATTTTCAGCCGGGCTCGGTGGCTCAGCCTGTAATCCTGTGCTTTGGGAGGCTGAGGTGAGTGGATTGCCTGAGCCCCGGGGTTCGAGACCCGCCTGGGCAACTTGGCGAGACCTCATCTCTACAATAAATAAAAAAATTAGTTGGGCGTGGTAGCGCGCACCTGTAGTTCCAGCTACTTGGAAGGCTGAGGTGGAAGGATCGCCAGAGCCCAGCAGGTTGAGGCTGCGGTGGCCGGGAGCGGCCACTGCACTCCAGTCTGGGTGACAGAGTGAGACTCCAACTCAAAAAAAAATAATAATAATAATGTGATTTTCTAAAAAAGTGAACCACTCTTAATGTGATAATTAACTGTATGTGTCAGTTTGGGTCATGGGGTGCCTACACATTGATCAACATTATTCTGGGTGTGTCTGTGAGGGTGTTTCTAGATGAAATTAACATTTAAATCAATCCAATGAGTAAAGCAGATTAAACTCCCTAATGTGGGTAGGTTTCATCCTATCACTGAAGACCCCAATAGGACAACAGGGCTAATTAAGGGAGAATTCCTCCTGCCTGACTACTGAGCTGAGACATCATCTTTTCTTGCCATTGGACTCAAAATCAAACACTGGTTTTTCTTGGGTCTCAAGTCTACCAGGTTTCAAACAGAAACTTAGACCATCAGCTCTCCTGCCTCTCAAGCCTTCAGACTCAGACTGACACTATATCATCAACTCTCTTGGTTCTCTAGTTTGCCAATTGCAGACCTTGGGATTTCTCAGCATCCATAATTCCATGAACCAATTCTTTATAATAAACCTTTATATATATATATATATATATATATATATATATACACACACACACACAGTAGTTTCCGCTAACCCAAAGGGGATATGTTCCAAGATCCCCAGTGATGCCTAAAACCATAGATAGTACTGTACTCTGTACATACTATGTTTTCATCCTATACATATAAATGCACCTCAACTTATGACGGAGTTATGTCTCAATAAACCTATCCTAAATTGAAAACATCATGTCAAAAATGCATTTAATACACCTAAACTACTAAACATCCTAGTTTAGCCTGGCTTACCTTAAACATGGTCAGAACACTTAAATTAGCTTATAGTTGGACAAAAGTGTCTAATACAAGCAAATTTTGTAATAAAGTATTGAATATTTCATGTAATGTATTGACTACTGCACATTATATCAAAATTGCAAAAGTTTCATAACCAACAATCATAAAGTCAAAAAATCTTAGGTTATGATAAAGTTAATGTATAAATTATGCACAGTAAGGGATTAACAACAATAACTTATAATAAAGTAGAACAATTAAGGACCGTGGGGCCATTATTAAGTAAAATAAGTGTACTTGAACACAGGTACTGTGATATCAGACAGTTGATCTGATAATCAAGATGGCTACTAAGTGACTAATGGGCAGGTAGCATATACAGCATGGATATGCTAGACAAAGGAGGGACAGAATTAATGGAATGACACAAGATTTCATCACACTACTCAGAACAGCCCACAATTTAAAATTCATGAAATGTTTATTTCTGGAATATTCCATTTAATATTTTCAGATCACTGAAATCATGGAAAGCAAAACTATGAATAAGGAGGGACAACTGTGTGCTTACATTTTCTCCAGGGAAACAGAACTAATAAAATATGAGGGAGGACCAAAAAAACCCATGGAATTTATTTATAAAAAATTGTGTATTTATTCTTAAATGTTTAAACTTCAGTCACCTTCAAAGTACTCTGTTTGATGCAATACACTTATGAAGACGCTTTTTTCACTGCTCAAAAGAGTTTTTGGACTCATCAATTTTTATGCCTTTTAGGTGGTGCTTCTGTCGTTTTTTGTTTCACCTCTTCCACATCAGCAAAATGTTTCCCTTCGAGGACATTTTTCATCCAGGGAAACCAAAAAAAAGTTCCTCAGGACGAGACTAGGTGAGTAGGGAGGATAGGGTGTAGGGCAGTTTTAGTGCAAAAACTGCTGAACACCCAGCGCAGAGTAGGCAGATGTGCTCATAAATCAGCCCTCATGAAATGGGCAAACACATTGAAAGAATCTCCCCCAAAAAACTCACTGAAGCTGAACACAACCTCTCACAACAAAACTAATGCCAATGGGTTCCTAGAACACTTACCTAGTGGGGGAAGTCTGTACTACAAGAGGCCTGCACTCCAAAAAAAAATTTCAATTTTTGAGGTACCCTCATATATATATGACATAATCATATATGTCGATATAATTATTATACACACATACACACATATATAGCTCCTATCCGTTCTGTTTCTTGGGAGAACCCTGACTAATACACTTGGTAAAACTAAGAACAAAAAATAATAATTTCCCCTCAAAATCTAGAGTTAATTCCATTCTCTGCAAATTCTACTTATGCCAAAATTATATCTTTAAAAAAATGCTTTATGTAGTAGGGCACTGTGGATCATGCCTGTAATCCCAGCACGCTGGGAGGCAGAGGTGAGAGGACTGCATGAGCCCGGGGGGTTGAGACCAGCCTGGACAACTTGGTGAGAGCTCATCTCTATAATAAATCAAAAAATTAGCTGGGCATGGTGGCCAGCCTGTGGTTCCACCTACTTGGAAGGCTGAGGCAGAAGGATCACCTGAGACCAGCAGGTAGAGGCCGCACTGGCCATGAGCACTCCTAGGTGAGAATGAGACTGTGACATAAACAAACAAACAAACAAATAAATAAATATTTATGTAAAATGGAATCAGAGTCTCTGTTCCATCTTAACAGTTTTCTTTTTCCACCATCTACATAAATTATTCAGCAAGCTATTCGAAAGCTGTGCAGACCACAGGAAAAGTTTAATTTTGCAGAATTGTCACTGCACTGAGTCTAGAATTCCATGTCCCCTACCTACTAAACGCCAGTAGAATCCACCAACCATTGAGACAACTAAAAATGTTAAGGGAAAGGATCATAAAAAACAGATAATTCACCAGTAGATGCTGGGCCTCTACCTGGTCAAGGAGGAGGAATCATGTACCAGGACTCCTCCCTAGAGCTCTCCTAGATCCCCCCCACAGAAGCATGAGATATTACAGAGGGGGAAAAGGAGAAGCACAGTTCACAACACAAGTGTCTAGACGTTGTAAAGGGGATGTAGTGGAAACTACTACTACCACTTCCCAGTCTTGTCATGTCAAGGGTGTCATGTCAGCATCCATTACCACCTCCAGAGTCCAGCAAGGTTAAGATTTGGGGGTAAAAAGTAGTAGTTCTCCTCACAAAAATATTGTGGATCTGCCTCCATGTGCCAGGGATAATCTCAAACTACAATAATCTTTTTTTTTTTTTTCTGAGTTGGAGTCTCACTCTGTCACCCAGACTGGAGTGCAGTAGCTACTCCCGGTCACTGCAGCCTCGACCTGCTGGGCTCCAGCAATCCTTCCGCCTCAGCCTTCCAAGGTAGCTGGAACTACAGCCGCGCGCTACCACGCCTGGCTAATTTTTTATTTATTGTAGAGATGAGGTCTCGCCAAGTTGCCCAGGCGGGTCTCGAACCTGCAGGCTCAGGCAATCCACTTACCTCAGCCTCCCAAAGCGCGGGATTACAGGCTGAGCCACTGAGCCCGGCTATAATAATCTGTTAAGTATGTCACACGTATTCATCAAATAGTATTCCTTAAAAACATCAAAATAGATGCACGGCTCCAAAATAAGAGGGAAAAGTACTGAAGACCTTGAGCCTCTCCCAGGCAGCAGGTACCATGACTCATGCAGTGCCTCATTCAGTATCTCATACTGAATCCTCACAAGAGCCCACGTGGGCATGTACAGAAGGAATGAGGATCAGAGAGTCTAGGTAACTCTTCCTGGGTCAATCATGCTTAAGGTACAATAGTCTGAATCCAAACCACACTCAGTTCCTGCCACTCCATATGGCCCCAATGCACGCAAGAACTTTAAGAATGTACAATTTTGACTTCAATGAATAATTTACAAGATATAAACAAACTATAACAATACTAAAATTATACAACTCAGTTGTCCACCCCCCTTCTAAATTTATCTACTTGTCCTATGGGTCAGTCAGTGCTGGTATGCTTAACCAAAATTTTTCATTTTGAAGGTATTAATTACCATGTTAGTTAATACGAAATCTATCTTTTTTGGAGTAGAGAACTTATTGCCAGTCTAGATCACTATGTATTAAGTTAGAGCTTTTACTAAAAGTAAAATTCTTAGTTATAATCATATTAATTTATAAGTACCTGTCACTTTTTAATTTAAAATAATTATTTGGTGGGCTGGGGTAAAGACAGAAACTGCTCTTATTATATAAATAAACCCTGCATTTTAGAAGGCTGCAGTTTGGGTGGCAGGAACTCTCACCAGGATGTTCTAGTGCTCCCAGGATCCTCAGGACAGAATTTACAGCTTCAGGAGCCCTGCCTGAAGCTAATTACACATCCATATCCACACAGGAAGCTCCAGAAGTTTCCTTTACATCTACAAGGAGGTCACATAGTTAAAACTTACTGAGGAAAACAAATAAAGGGCTCTTGCCTTTCACATATGGCAGAAAAAATACTATTTTAAAATCAACCCACAGACTTTTCAGAAATGGAAAATTCCATGGAGACCATGTATAGGAAATCCCACATGTAGTATCACTGACAAAAAAAAAAAAATCTTGTTACAAGTGTCTACTGTTGGAGGGTCCTCATTACTAAAAAGTTATGAAGCAAATCATTATGGACTCAACATTCAATGAACACTTATTTAGAGTTAAGGCAAGCCAAGCTCCAATTCTCTGGGGACTACTCAGGAGGAGCACAGATAAATACATGGGCATACAAAGATGACTAGGACAAAAATACCCACTTTCAAGCAGTTCACAGTCTAGAGGAAGAAACAAGATAAGCAAATGAATAGTATATGAGCCTTTAATTCTACTTAAAATACACAGACACACAAACACACACAGACACACACACACAGTATACACACAGGATACAGTGGAAGCAGAAAGATCCAGTCCCCAGTTCTGCCTTTGAGGAACAGAGTGGGTGGTATACCTCCCAAGTGTGAGCAAGCATGTGTTCAACTAAGGACTTGGGTATAGTTAGGACACAGAAATGTCAAAACGAAGACCAGTGGGCAAGGGCTAAAAGACCAGACAAGCCCTGGTCTTCAACTGACATAGGACAGTGAGTAAAGTTAGCAGTGCAGTCCAATAATCTGATTTGTAGTTCCTAACAATTAACCTGGGATGCTGTGGAGGACAGACTAATTGGGCACAGAACAGACCCAGGTATAGGGAAAATAGAATGGGCATCTCCTTCCCTGTAACTTCTTTGCTCTGTCTTAATCTAAGCTCTATGTTCAAAATAAAAGTACCACTCTTACTCCACAACTCTCCCAGTATCTTTCCCTATATTCACACTTCTCATAGGTCAGTACCACGAACCCCCAGCCACTCCTACAGATTCATGTACCCTGTGTCCATTGGCATCATAGTGCATAGACACCTTAGAACTGGGCACAGATACAAGACAGATCTGGTCTGGCAAGTACAGAGTTCAAAGAGTTCCTTCAATCTAGATGTTGAAGTGCTCTTAATTTTTTAAAAAATTTGCTCTTCAGCCAGGCGTGGTGGCTCAAGCCTATAATCCCAGCACTTTGGGAGGCCAAGGTGAGAGGACCGCCTGAGTTCAGGGGTTTGAGACTAGCCTGGGTAGCTTGGTAAGACCTCATCTTTACAATAACTCAAAAAATAAGCCGGGCATGGTAGCACATACCTATAGTTTCAGTTACTTGGAAGGCTGAGGTGGAAAGGTCACCTGAGTCCAGCAGATCGAGATTGTGGTGGCTGTGAGCGTGCCACTGCATTTCAGCCTGGGTGACAAGAGTGAGACTCCAACTAAAAAAAAAAAAAAGAAAAAAAAAAGTGCTCTTCTAGTAGCTACCAGAGGCTCATACTGAGTTCATGGTCACCTAATACTGTCAAGTCTTTTTACACAAACTGCTTCCAAACTGCTCTTCTCCTTTTTCCTCTAAAATCTTATGAAATTGATCAAATACCCAGAAATGTTAAAAACAATTGTAAACAACACTCTGCTTTTCCCTTTTTCATAACTGTATAATTTGTATTCTGAAGAAATTTACATCTGTATCTGGTCAGATCCAACTCAAGTTTCCAGCCTTTAGAAAACTTTTAAATTCTGACTTCAACTTGGAACCTCCTAACAAGTGCTGCCTTCAATCTAAGTCACCTGACCATGCAGCAGCTCCATGAAATTCTCTAAGGCACCTTCTGACTCCAAAAGCCTTATAATTTAAAATAATTCACATAATCGATGACAGTGTTACATAGGACAAAGCAATGATAAGGCTCTGTGACACACCACAAGAACCTCCCTCTGGTTCTGAAATACAGTGAGTAGAGCACTGAAATTAAAGTCAGGAGACCTGGGTTCAAGCTCCAGCTCTGCCATATAAGTTGTGTGACCCTGAGCAATTCACTTAGTCACTTTATATCTCTGCAAATCTGTTCCCCCTCCTATAAAGAGGAACTGAAAATCTAACTTACAGAGATCTTGTACAAAACAACATGTAAAAACAAAAGTCCTTACATCCTACTTCCAGAAGTTATTTCACCAGGGCTCAAAGGTCAAAGGAAAATGGTGCAACAATCCCAGATGAGAATGGTAATTTATTTCAGTGATTCAGAAACTCCACCCTCTCCAACCATCCATTCATGAAAAACATACCAATCAAGTTTCAGAAATAATGCCAAAAGACATTATGAATTTATCTAAACTGTTATATCGCATCCAGAAGGATCTACTTTGAATGGAGGAGAACACAAAGTACCCTGGAAACCACAAGGGAGCTCTTAGGGCATTCCTTGTTGAGATGCACTTTCAGCCCTGACACAGTGTGGGCCAAGAACCCTTCTTGGTAACTACAGGGACAGTCCTCAGTCCTTCCCTTCTGTAGTCACGGGAGGATCTGATGATTGCTGTCACTACTTTTTCCTTTAAACTCCTCCTATTCACCTCCATTAGAGTACTCTCCTCCAATGTTTACAAAATAAACTTCTATTTAAAACTATTTATATTTTATTATTTAATTAATATTTTAAAATCCTCTGTGTTTATTTAAGAAACTCGTATCCTGGACACTGCCCCAACCATCTATAATCAAATCTGTGTCGTTAGGCAAGTTACTTAACCTCTCTAAAATCTGTTTCTTCATATAGGGTTGGTAATACTGCATACCTTATAAGGATGCTGAGAAGATTAAATAAAATAATGAACCTAAAGTGGTTAGCAAGGTGGCAGCCCACAGTAAAGACCAGATAAACATGAGCTATCATTAATTTATAGAACATATTGCATGCTCCATGTATGACTAATGCCTTATTAAAATAAAAGTAGCAATTCAAAAGACCTTTGTAAGGTAAACACTTTATAAGGAATGACTACAAGATTATTTTTACTTATTACTTACATTAAATTATATACCATGGTGCATAGATGTCAACAAACAACACTAGCTTCTGGTTCTTTCCCACTGAAAATTATATATCAGAAAATACTGAAAATATACGGTAGGGAGTCCACTGGTGAGCCATGTTTATAAAGCAAAGAGGGTGGATTAGGATCTTTCAGAAGTTCAAAAATTTTATTTCACAATTCGTACTTTCAGAACCAGGAAAAGTAAAAAAGTTTGAAGAGAAACTGCTCATTAGGTATGATTTTTTTTTTTTTTTTTTTGAGTTGGAGTCTCACTCTGTCGCCCAGGCTGGAGTATAGTAGCACACTCACAACCACCACAGCCTCAACCTGCTGGGCTCAGGCAATCCTTTCTCCTCAGCCTTCCAAGTAGCTGGGACTACAAGTGTGCACCACCACACCCAGCTATAGTTATGATTTTCTTGTGCTTATCAATATCCCACTAAAAACCCAAAAAAGGTTTTGACCCAAACAATCTAAATGCATTTATCTCTCTTATTTCACAAATGTTATATTCAAAATGCAGGGATCACATTAAAACTGTAAATTAAGAAGAGACTTAATTTACAATAATCACCCAATCAAAGGAAAACTGTAACTCAGGGAAATGACCACATGAAAGTCAGTACATAAATGCTGCTAAATGAATCAAAACATGTGTCCTACCAAAAAATGAACAAAACTTTAAAAAGAAACTCAGTAAGAAATACACACACACACACACCACTTTACATATATATATTTATTTATCTATCTAACTATTTATTTATTTTTAGTTGGGGTCTCACTTGTCACCCAAGCTGGAGTGCAGCAGCACAATCACAGCTCACCACAGCCTCAAACTCCTGGGTTCAAGCGATACTCCAACCTCAGTCTCCCAAGTAGCTGGCACTACAACTGTACACCACCATATCCAGCTAATTTTTTTTTTTTAATTTTTTCTGGAGACAAGGTCTCTCACTATGTTGTTCAGGATGGTCCTGAACTCCTAGACTCAAGCAACCCTCCCGCCTCGGCCTCCTCAAATGCTGGAATTACAGGTGTAAGTCACACCACCTGGCCAATAAATATTTTAATTAAATAAATCATAATGCAATAGACTGATCCTATTATAGGATCCTATCTTCCTCAACATATACATGCTTTTAACTTTTCTTGTGGTAAATTATAACACATTCAGAAACATGCAATATATACATTTCAAAGATAGACAAAGTGGAACTCCATTGAAAAAGTCAAGGAACACTGTACATGTATGAGTGGGCGTGTATTCAAGGTGCATGAAACAGACAGGAAGGAGAGAGAGAGGCAGGGGTAAGATGCTTCGGGTGTGTGATTCTCTGCTCAAAAAACACAGACAAAAGTCCAGCAATGCTCAAAAAAACTACAGTGCTTACTAATTTAAAATGCCTGTTTTTATAAGACAGCATTTTTTAATTTTTTAAGACAGATTTTACTCTATGCCTAAAATTTGGGTGATTACCAACTAACATTTAATGCATTTACTAGGGTAGTTTTCCTGTTTCCTAAAATCAGTGATGCAAATTATGACTCAGAGAGGAAAGATGGCATTCAGATCTAGCTCTCCATTTCCACCTCCAGCCACAAGAAGGAAGAAAATGCACCCTATGTCTTCTCCTCTCCCCAGCCCAGGTGCGCACTATCCATTAAATGCCCTAATGGCCACTGAAGGAAAAAGCAGCTCCTCTCTGCTTTCACCTCCGTCCCCTCACAATTCCCTCCTTTCTGCCTGGCCACTCAGTGAAGGGAGCCTAGGGGGGAATCCACAGGAGAAAGACCATGCTGCTCCGCCATGCCCAAGTGGCCACTTTTATCTGCAATAAGGAGGTGATGGTGAGCAGGCCAATGCAACCCCAGTAGAGGGACGGAGTCCAAGTCAGAGTACAGTGGAATGAGATAAAGAGCTGAGTAGGAGAGAGAGGATAAAGAATTTCTCAAAAATGTGGCTTTGTGAAGAGAAGAGAGCCAGAGAATAATGAGGAGGCTGAGACACTTAGCTGATGTGGTTATGGTCGTTTAAATATGAAAACAAGCTGCCAGAACAGCACCCACCAGCCAGTGTTGAAGGCCCCCACTGCACAAACACTAGGGCATTTGATTTTCATAATCACCTTCACGTGGCTGGAAAGGAGAAAGAAACTTTAGTTGGAGAGGGAAATGAGTAGCTTGCCCAAAGTCTGAGCTCTTTCCACTAAACCACAACCAAGACAGGATGCTAGATAAAAGGAGGCAATTATCAGTAACACCAATTCAAACGGTCACTAAATAGCACAACTCTATTTCCACTTGTCTGGCCAAAGAAAAGTCCACTCAATTTATGATTTATCTCTATTACTCTATAAGATTTAACACAAGGAAATACGTAGACACAATTAGAAGCTTAATGGATTTTTCAAACTTAGAACCACATAAGTCTTCTCCTTACTGCTTTTCAAAGAATAACAGAATAAAAAACCTAATTTTATACCAAGACCTTTCCAGATCCATTTTGGAGATCTCTCATTTTAATGCAAGCTGCTGAAAAGGCCGTTAAACCACTGACAATACTTAACATTCCAGACAAGTGACAAGGCTGGAAAAGGACAGCCTAAAAGAATTTCTGGCTACAGTACACAAATGATTTTTCCAGATTTAGTCCAAAACAAACTGGTTCCCAAAGTTCAAACTGCCAGAACGCAAAAATTCTTGAGTCTCCTCTGGTCACTCCCCCCTCAGCCAAGTTTTCTGACTATTTACAAAAAGAAAACATTTATTCAGGAGTCCTTCAAACCATAGCTTTATGCTCAGATATTTGGCAAGCAGTTACAAACTTGTACAATTCTGTATTCATAAAATTAACTGTTGGCCACAAAACATCAATTTGATATATTTGTACATTTATAACAAACTGATCTAAAATAAAATACAAAATAAAACTTTTTTGTATTTCATTAATGATTTAAATGTAACAATATTTTTAAAATTTTTAAAAAGCTAAAGTTTTAGATTTGAAAACTTGTTTTGACAATAGCACAAAGGAATTGATTAGGTTTCAAATTCAGTTTAGTAAACATAGTCCTTTTTTCAACAAAAATTTCACTGGCTAGATTAAAAATAAAATTAGTAAAAAATGCTAAGAACTACTTTATTCTTTTTCCTTTTGTACACTGAGTATAAAGCAGTAGTACTCAATGAGGGGAAAGGAGCAATTTTGCACCCTAGGGAACATTGGGCACCCCCTGTAGACACTTTTGGTTGTCTCAACTTGAGGGGAGATGGGGAGCTAAGACAATGAGTACGCACAAGTCAAGGGATGTTGCTAAACATCCTACAGGACACAGAACAGTCTCCTAAAACAACAGTGCCGAGGCTCTCCCCTTTGATACAAGGGGACTGGTGTAGCCTTTTGCACTCAGTCCCCTCTCAGTGGACATCATAAATCTAGCAAACTACTCTGATGTCCCCTCTCAGAGGACATAAAGAGATTACTGGTGATTATACAGGACGAACTTATACAAGCACAAATTTTTCAAAAATGAATGTTTCCTTGAAGTTCTGCATTCAAATTGCATGGAAAAGCAAATGAAGAGATGGAATATATACTGAGATATAGTTACATAGAAAATATCAGCTGGCTTACATAGAAAGAAAAGATGTGAAGTACTTTCACAGTGGTGCCTACACTTCTTTGCAACAGAAGGTAGCAATAAAGAACGTTAGTATAAGAAAAGCAGCTGTGGATATACCCTTTGTATCACGACATAACTTGAAAAGAAAGATAAGCAAATTATTGTAGTCTTAAAAGAAAGAAACTTTCAAAGTTGAAGGCAGATCGTATTGCAGCATCATATCAAGCAGCACAGATTGAATGTATCTATCTGCACTAAGTCGGAAAAGTAAAATTGGGAAAGTAATATGCTGATAAATTTTATTTTGTGATTTTATAATTTACAATTAGAAATGTTTAGTGTGCAGAACAATGGCAAAACAAAAAGACAAAAGCAAGAGTTATAATATAAGCAGCAGCAAAGATGAGTTACATTTAGACTTTTATCCAGCAAGTTGGAAAAAAATAAACACTGATGTGGAGGAAAACAGTAGCAATAGCAATATCATCCCACCAAGAAGAAGGTGGGCAAATATAATAAAAAATGATAGCAATGAAAGTGTTAGTAGTTTTGGAGAAGTAGAAGACAATGTACTGTCAAGTGAAGAATGAAAAGATGTTACAGAAAAAGACGATCCTCCCACAAACATAAATTTTGTTGTACATCCTCAAATAACAAGCCCACAAATAGCAGAGAGAACTGACTATTTTACTCTGTATTTATATAATAAAAGAAACCAATCATTATGCAGATGAAAAAATAAGGAAAAAGCAGCTATCATACAAATTGATGTGGCATAAATGGCACAACACTGACCAACGGGATTTTTAGCTTTTACCGCAGTTATCCTAAATATGGGAATAATTCAAGTACCAAATTTGCAAGAGTACTGGTCAACTGCTTTTAATAGTAAAATACTCTTCTTTTTTGAAACACTCAGTATAGAAAGGTTTACGCAAGTCTTCTGGATGCTTCACTTGAAGACATCTGTGTCAAGTGATGAGACGATAAGACTCATATTCAAAAGGCCAATAATTTTGGAATACATCGGTTCAAAATCTTTGCAATACTTCATACCAAATCAGGCGATTTGTGTTGACAAATCCATTGCTCAATTTAAAGGGTGAATATCATTTATAACATAAAATCCAAATAAGCCTACCAAATGGGGTATATGCATTTATACGCTAGCTGATTTAAAAACAGGGTATCAGCAGGGCTCAGTGGCTCAGCCTGTAATCCCGCGCCTTGGGAGGCTGAGGTGAGTGGACTGCCTGAGCCCGCGGGTTTGAGACCCGCCTGGGCAACTTGGAGAGACCTCATCGCTACAATAAAATAAAAAAATCAGCCGGGCATGGTAGCGCGTGCCTGTAATTCCAGCTACTTGGAAGGCTGAGGCGGAAGGATCGCCGGAGCCCAGCAGGTCGAGGTTGCGGTGGCTGGGAGCAGCCACTGCACTACAGTCTGGGTGACAGAGTGAGACTCCAACTCAAAAATAAATAAACAAACAAACAAATAAATAAATAAATAAAAACAGGGTATCTATTTTCAGTACTTTTCTACTATGGCAGTATAACATCCAAAAACATCATTCGACCCAATCTTCCAGTAAGCACCAGAATTCCAGTACATTTATATAAAAAGTTGTTGGAAAAAGTTTCCAATGCAGCAGGATACCACATGTTTTTACTATTGTCCTAGCAGAAGAGCTACTAAAGATGAAATGTTATCTTACTGGTACAAAGTAAACCAACAGGGAATACCAGCACAAATAAAAAAGCCGAAGTTTTTAATGAAAAAAACAGTAGCTTAGCTGGGCAGGGTGGCGCATGCCCATAGTTCCAGCCACTTGGAAGTTGAGGTGGTAGGATTACCTGAGCCCAGCAGGTCGAGGCTGCAGTGACTATGAGCGTGCCACCACACTCCAGTGTGGGCAAAAGAATGAGATTCCGACTCAAAAAGAAAAAAAAATGTAGTATATAGAAAAAATAATCTTATGCTTCCTGCATGGAAGGATGAAAGCATCATTAAAATTCTCAACACTTGGAATCATGCAGGAATAAAATCTACCACCTAGTCGGGCTCGGTGGCTCAGCCTGTAACCCCCGCCTTTGGGAGGCTGAGGTGAGTGGATTGCCTGAGCCCGCAGGTTCGAGACCCACCCGGGCAACTTGGTAAGACCTCATCTCACAATAAATCAAAAAATGAGCCGGGCATGGTAGCGCACGCCTGTAGTGCCAGCTACTTGGAAGGCTGAGGCGGAAGGATCGCCGGAGCCCAGCAGGTCGAGGCTGCGGTGGCCGGGAGCGGCCACTGCACTCCAGTCTGGGCAACGGAGTGAGACTCCAACTCAAAAA
>CAUYQG010200491.1:0-13996 GCA_963574415.1 Tarsius wallacei | reverse complement strand
TTAGGCCTATCTCAGACTTCATCTTCTCTTCAGGGTGTGGGTCTGTACTCTGCTCCCATGCCATAATAAAATGAGTTCATCAAAAGGGGTGTCTTCCCACTTCTGAATGCTGCGGTAGTCCAAGCATCTGTCCTTGGATGGTTCTTCTGTCTGTACTCACTCACTAGGTTATTTCTTTCTTTCTTTCTTTTTGAGTTGGAGTCTCACTCTGTTGCCCAGGCTGAAGTGCAGTGGCATGCTGCTCACGGCCACTGCAGCCTCAACCTGCTGGGTTCAGGTGATTCTTCCACCTCAGCCTTCCAAGTAGATGAAAACTACAGGCATATGGCACCACACCCAGCTAATTTTTTGATTTATCATAGAGATGAGGTCACGCCATGTTGCCCAGGCTGTTCTCAAACCCACAGGTTCAGGCAATCCTCTCATCTCTGCCTCCCTAAGTGCTGGGATTACAGGCATGAGCCACCATGTCTAACCAGGTTATTTCATCCTATCTTTAAAAACCTGCTACACACTAATGACTTCCAATTCTATTTCTAGCCTCATCCACTCTCTAAGTTCTAAACTTATATGTCTAGCTGCCTAAATGACATCCCCCATTTAAATGTCCAATAGGCTTTTCAAAATTAATGTGATCAAATCTAACTCTCATGACCCTCTCAGACATGCTCCTTCCCACATGTTACCCACCCTGGTGTATGACACCACCATTCAGCCAAAAACTTGAAACCTTCCTGGGTACCTTTTCTTTCTCTCATATCTTATACCCATACTCTCATAATCCCTCCCAACACTCCTTCAGAGCATGTTGGGATTCAACCACCCTCAACGACCTCCTCGCTTCTCATGCTAAACCTGGCCACCATCATATCTCAGAGGAACAACTCTAGTGATTTTCAAACTGTCTCCTTGTCCCAGTTCTCTCCTGTTCCCTTGAATGCCTTTAAAATGATACGGGTCATATCACTCCTTTTCTCAAAATTCTGCATGGGTTTTACTGAACACAAAGCCCAAAGTCCTCATGT
Organism: Tarsius wallacei; assembly: GCA_963574415.1. Classification (NCBI taxonomy): domain Eukaryota; kingdom Metazoa; phylum Chordata; class Mammalia; order Primates; family Tarsiidae; genus Tarsius; species Tarsius wallacei. The sequence continues at coordinate 12,971 of CAUYQG010200491.1, read as the reverse complement.
GGCCCACATGATCTGGCCCTTGGCACCTCTGCAACACCTTCTCCTTCTACTCTTCATCTTGCTTCCTGCACCTGGGACGCTCTGGTTTCTTTGTTGTTCCTAAAACACAACAAGCTTACTTCCTTCTCAGAAGGTTTGAAAATTCTTTCTGTCTGGAAAGCTCTTCTGAAAGATGTTCTGCAGCTTGCCATTGCATTTTATTTAGGATTCTTAAGATATCACTTTCTCAGAGAGACCTTCTTTGACTGTACTAGCCCCCATCACTCTCTGTCTCCCACCCACTTACCTTCCATACACCATATTACAGAATTCTATTTATTTATGTAGTCTGTTTTTCCATTAGAAAAGTTTTTGTTGATGTAATGTATCACATTTCTTGATTTGTATATGTTGAACCATCCTTGCATCCATCCTTGAGATGAATCCCACTTGATCATGATGAATGATTTCTTTAATGCATGGCTTCTCAACTGGGGCAATTACCCCCACCCACTACCCCCAGGGAACATTTGGGCAATGTTGGAGAGACCTTCATGTTTGTGATAACTGAGGAATTACTGCAGGTATCTAGTGAGCAGAGGTCAGGGAAGCCGCTAGCATCAGAGGGCCCACAGGGCAGGCCCCACAACAGAGAACAATGCAGCCTAAACTGTCAGCAGTACCCTGGTTGAAGAGCCCTGCATGAGATTGTAAGCTCTCAGAGTAAGGATTTGGTCTTTCTTGTCCACTCCAGCACGCAGAACAATACTTGGCATGCAGCAGAGACTCCATGAATTTTTGTTTAGTGAATGAGTGACTATTCTAAGGTTGACTTTCTTCTAACCTGGAAGCTAGACTGAAGTGTTCTCTGTCCTTGAGTCTTATATATCTAGGCAGGTTCTGGGGAGGGATGGGAGGGAATGTGCTCAGAGCATAGGGCTACCCTTTGTTAGGAATCTGTGTGACCTTCTCAATCCTTTCTTCATTTCCATCTAACTCTCCACCCAGGCCACATCATCTTTGGTTAGTTTGCAGGGTGGATCACAAGAAGAGGTGCTTGTTTCTTTCCCTTGTTTGTGTCCTAAAATCTTTCCAGACCATGCAGAAACCCACTCTGATAGTGAAGGGTAGGGCTTCTGAAACTCAAAAGTCAAGTATTGCCTCTATTTTTGTCTCTTCTATGTATCCTCTCCTTGGAGCAATAAATGCCACACCATCTCGTCTGCTCTGTCTTTTTCAGATGGGGAGTCAGGGAAGGGCTCCGAGGTTATGCAAAATATCAGGGTATTCTTTAGCACTCTGAAATGACCAATTCCTCATGACCTCATGATCAGGAATAGATATCATATGACATATAAAAATAATATACTATCACCTTAGAACTTTTATGTATTTATGTAAACATTAAAATGCTTATTTAAATAAGTGGTTCTTGTGATTTGGGGAGCTGGCAATTCCAAAATCTGTAGAGCAAGCTAGCAGGCTGGAAGCTCAAGCATGAATGAGTGCTGGAGTCTTGAGACAGAATTTTTTCTTCTCTGGGAAACCTCAGTTTTCACTCTTAAAGTCATCAACTGAATGGCTGGGGCTTACCCACATTTGGAAGCTAATCGTCATTATTTAAATTCAGCTAGTTGCAGATGTTAACCACATCTAAAAATACCTTCATGGGAGCACCTAGATTAGTGTTTGGTTAAATATGTAGGTACTATAGCCTAACAAGTTGGCACATCAAACTAACCATCACTAACTGGGAGATTCAGAATTTGAGCTGTGCTGGCTTCCTGTAGATCCATCTCTCTGTTGGCATGAGTAGCATTATTTTTTTTTTTAATTGGAATCTCACTCTGTTGCCTAGGCTGGAGTGCAGTGACACACTCATGGCCACTGCGACCTCTACCTGCTGGGCTCAGGCAATCCTTCTGGCTTAGTTTTCCAAGTAGCTGGAACTTCAGGCATGCACCACCATGCCTGGTTAATTTTTTGATTTATTGTAGAGATGACGTCTTGCCAAGTTGCCAAGGCAGGTCTCAAACCCATGAGTTCAGGCAATCCTTTCACCTCGGTCTCCCAAAGTGCTAGGATTATAGGCATGCACCACCGCACCCCGCCAGCATCAACCTTTCATAGAAGGGCCAGCAAAGATCAGCAGCCCTCAAGGTTCACTTGATATATACACAAGAAAGCTACCGAGTAACCTGAGTTCTTATGCAGACCTGTGTCAGCCCCTGGATCCCCAAGGGTAGCATTGAAGTAGAACCTCATGGTCGTTTTGAGTTTGCGGTTTCCATAACCCAGAAAGCACCTCGCCACTTGCATCCAGTGGAGACACGTCTAGGCGCAAGCCTGCACAAACCAATTTCAGCCTGATCCTGATTAAAATTTTCTTCCCACAAATCTGAGAAACAGCTGTTTCTCTGTGACTGGCCCCCAGCACACACCAGGCACCCTGTCTTCCCCGAGGCTATTCCTCAGAAGCCAGCTGTTGTGAGGGAGAAGATGAAAGGTGTCAGTCGCATTTGTAGTGCTTGTAACTTAAGGGAGGCAACAAGATTCTTCCTTTGTTTTATCCTTTCAAGTTTAATAGTTAGTCATTATGACTGGGGAAAGAGTTATCATTTCCAGTTTCTTCTGGATGGAGTGAAGGGACTTATCAGTCTCCTTCATTAGAAAAGAGGGTTTTTGCCCCAGTCAGGGTTGGGTTTTTTGGTTCCGTCTGTTTTTGTTGCTGTAGCATTACAGACACAGCCATTCTGCAGGTTAAATTATGAAGGAGGCGGGAGTTTCAGGTATCCACCACAGGGACCCAGAGAGTTTCACTGAGTTTCCAAATGAAAGCTGGTAGAGTGAGTTGACTCAGAAGAAAGCAAAATTTCTGTTGTTCTAATTACAGGAGAAAGGGTGGTTTTCGCTTATAAATGAGAGTTTTGGAGCTCTTCATTGCCTTTGTTTCAGACTTGCTTATCCCTCAATGTGTCTCTGCTTCTTCCTCTTTTTTTCTTTTTTAAAGATGAAGTCTCACTCTTGCTCTGTAGCCCAAGCTGGAATTCAATAGCACTATCATAGCTCACTGCAACATTAAACTCCTGCGCTCAAGCGATCCTCCTGCCTTAGCCTCTCGAGTTAGTATATCTTTTTTTAGATCATCCAGGTGGCTGTAATTTAAGGAAAAGTTTCCAAACACTTTGTTATATACTATATTTTTTAATCAATACAAATTCTGAATCCATTTTCCTCTTTCTTAATAGTAACTAATACATGTGGACTGTTTGTTAAACATTCATTATCTCATTTTAAGGAAGTGGGAGCTAATTGAGCCAACTTGGCTGGCATTCTCTGCCAGAAGATATTGGAGACAGAGCCGTACCCCATGGCATAGTGAGACACACGGCAGCATAGCGTATGAAGTCCAAAGCTAAACACAATCTTGGGAGAAAGTTCTCAGGAATGCATCACTTATAAAAAGGCAGAAATGTTAGGAACTGAAGATTTAAATAAATAAATAAGTCACAAACACACACATATACACACATATTTATGTATGCACACATAGGTATGTGTGGATACATAGCACATATATATGTATAGTGGAAAGCAAAATTGTGAACTGATAACTTATACTAAAATGTAAATGACTTGGTGTATTTTTCCTCCCAGAGAAAAGCTTCGTTAAAGACATCTGTCTAAATATGACTAGAAGGGCAATGTATAGCCTGAGGGACTGCCTAGCAGATGCTATAGTTTTATAATATAATATGCAGTATGCATACACTATTGTACCTTACAATATAGTATCAGGTTATTAGAAAATACAATTTGTCTCAGGCAAAAGATATTACCTTTTCTATATTATAGTCTTCAAACCACATGAAGTTTATATTCTAATATACATATCTATCTGACAGCAAATTCTTTCTAGTTTTTATATCATGATCAATTTGGAGACATTACATTTATTAATTATCTTCATAAGCACATGTGAACACTTATTATGAATCAATGTCCTAGAAATTGACAGTACAAAGATCCTTAAACCAAAGGGATTGCATTGCTTCCAAAAGAATATGGCATAGAATTGCCTAGAGAAATTTTAAAGAGTAATTGGAATCTAGAGATGAGACACTTATTGTGGCTTAGGTCTGAGGCTGTCATGGAGAAGAGAACATCTTACCTGGTCTTGACGTATAAAGTCTTCCAGGTAGAGGGGAGTAAGAAGGGCATTCTAGGCAGAGGTAATAGCTTTTGAGAAGGGCCATTGATAAGAATACATCATGTTGCTAAACATTGTCAAAAGAATTTGTGACATATTCAACAATCTTACTGAGTATCTACTTTGTATCCAGCACAATGACAGGCACTGGGGATACAAAGATCAATCAAACAGAGACCCTGCCACATGGGGACTGAATCACAGAAAACTGGGACTTTGAGGGATCTCAGCAATGACTTAATCCAGTACTTTGCAAAATCCTGGAAGTTATGAGGAAATGCTTCCTAGATTCCTGATGAGGCAAGAGAGCAATGGAGATATGAGTGTATTAGTCTAGGCCAAGTTGTACTGCAGTAACAAATGGCCCCCAAATCTTAATGGGCTAAATAAAGGTGTATTTCTTGCTCATGTGACATGTCCTTCATGAAAAATCTCAGATTTTGTTTCACGTCTTTTTCATTCTAGAATTTGCTGAAGGAGAAGTTCTTATCTGGGACTTCTTGTCCCCTTTGAGAAGGAAAAGAGAAGAGTGGTGAGCTGTGGCTTTTTTTTTTTTTTGAGTTGGAGTCTCACTCTGTCACCCAGAGTGGAGTGCAGTGGCCGCTCCCAGCCACTGCAGCCTCGACCTGCTGGGCTCCGGCAATCCTTCCGCCTCAGCCTTCCAAGTAGCTGGAACTACAGACGCGCACAACCGCACCTGGCTAATTTTTTTATTTATTTATTGTAGAGATGAGGTCTCACCAAGTCGCCCAAGCGGGTCTCGAACCCGCAGGCTCAGGCAATCCACTCACCTCAGCCTCCCAAAGTGCGGGATTACAGGCTGAGCCACCGAGCCTGGCTGAGCCACTGAGCACGGCTGAGCCGTGGCTTTTAAACCTCCTGCTTACCAGTAACTTCTGCCTGCACTAATTGGCCAAGAGCAGGTCACATGACCAAATTTCACATAGTTGCAATAGGAAGAATCTTCTTTCTCTAGGAATGGGAAAAGCTTTATTTAGTAGAACTGCAGTCTTCAACATGGAGTTTAGGTATTCCTTATCCTGGCTTCCACTAATGCAGGTCCATGATTAACTGTTTTGTTTATTGGACTTAAGTGCAATGTCTTGTTTGAAGCACGTGTGGCAAAGAATGCTAGGTAACCACTACGATCCATTCTTCCCTTCCACAGTGTCGTCATGATGCATCCTGCAACTGGTGTGGCTGTGTCCTGTTCTCATCAGTAGAATGTAAGTAAAAATGATCTGTGCCCATCTCAGTCATGACTTCTAAGGGGCAGGTATATGTTTTCTCCACCACACCTCTCCCCCAAATGCAGCAAGATGTAGACAGATGCAGGTCCCTAGGAGCCAGCACAGTCACAAGGGAATAGGTCTCTGAATCACAGCAGGGAAGGAAGCTACCAGCTGCCCCACCCTGGATTCCTGGGTGACCAAGAATGAACCTTCTTTTATTTTAAAAGTCATACACATTTCCGAGTCTATTTGCTGTTGCTGTTTAAACCCCAGAGGCTGTGCATAAAGTAAACATGGGGCTGGGCACAGTGGCTCAAGCCTGTAATTCTAGCACTTTGGGAGGCCGAGATGAGAAGATCGCCTGAGACCAGGGGTTTGAGACCAGCTTGGGCAACTTGGCGAGACCTTGTCTCAACAGTATATCAAAAAATTAGCTGGGTGTAGTAGCACATGCCTGCAGTTCCAGCTACTTGGAAGGCTGAGGCAAGAGGATTGCCTGAGTCCAGAGGGTCGACGCTGGGGTGGCCGTGAGCATGCCCCTGACTCAAAAAAAAAAAATTAATTTAGACTCATCTAATCTCCTTCTTGTTCAGAGAAGCTAAGCAGAAGATCAGGGAGACATGCAACTCATCCACATTTACGCAGAGTTTATGGTAGAAGGAAGACTTCGACTTAGTCTCTGGACCTACAGGTCAGAGTTCCCCTCACTGTATCTGCTTGGAAACCCAAGGACTGGATGATGTTATAAAAATTAAGACTCCAAACTGCTGGTTCATGCCCTGAATCTGGTTCTGAGATGTGTTCCATGTTTCCTGAACAGGTTTTTAAAATAATATAAATTAATTGCAAATATGAGGATGCGTCACAAGAATAGTTAAGTCCTAGCTTCTCTTGAAAAATCTTAAGATGTGGCAACATTGGCTCCATATTCCCATGAGGGGACGATTGGTTCCGGTTCTTCCCTCTTTAGATGGGGCCTAGGCTCTTCAATTCACCAGGTCTCCTTCGCATCTTATTGTTTTTCTGACATTGAGGCATAGAAATTTTTTGCTATTTATTGTAATGCTTATATGGGCAAATAGTCAAGAGGAATATAACTTCTTTTTCCCTTGTTCCTATAAAAGACAGAATAATGAAACACCAAGGGACAAGAACTTGTCAAAGGAAATAGGAAAGAGGACATTTTTCTGGGAAGACAAAGAACCATTCCTCACCCAGACCACTTCATTTATTTATGTCACCTGCCTAACCTCCATGAGTATTTGCGTTTTTGACAACTGGACTAAGAATTCACATAGACAAATGATAATGAAAGGGTGAAGCCCCCATAAACAAGCTTCTCTTTCCCGGAAGTCATTCCTGATTCCAGACAGGAGTTCTTTCCTGAGTAAGAGGTGCCTTTTAAAGACTATTGCCTACATTGGTGTGGGATGACCAGTTCCTTCAGCCACACAAATGGGTGCTGACTATGGTCATGGCACCATGACAGTGGCCTAGGCTGGCAGGAAGGTGAGGGCTTAACAGTGACTGAGATGGGAGTCTGTTCTCCAAAAGCAGAGAGTAAACATCAAGGAAGGTTTGAGCCACTTTGCTGTGGTGGTGGTGGCTGGAAAAGGGTGGCTGGCTGTGAATAGTGATACTATCAGTCTTATTTTTAAATTTTTTATGTTTTTAATTTTTCTTTTTATTACTAGTTGACATGTAATAATTGTACACATGTATGGGATAAAGAGTGGTATTTTATACATGTATACAAAGTACAATGATCAAATCAGGATAATTAGCATATCTGTCACCTCAAATATTTATCATTTCTTTGTGCTGGAAACAGTCAAAATTCTTTCTTTATCTGTTGGAAATACAGAGTAAATTATTGTTAAGTGTAGTTAACTTACAGAGTCTTAGAACACAGAACTTATTCTTCCTATCTTGCTATAATTTTGTATCCATTAATTAATCCCTCTCTGCCTCCTGCTTCTCTCTTTTCCCAAGTCCTAATAACCACTATTCTACTTCCTCCTTCTATGAGATCAATGTTTTTAGCTCCCACATAAATGTGAAAACACGTGGTAGTTATCATCCTGTGCCTGGTTTATTTCACTTATAATGAATTAATATTATACCAGTTCATCCATGTTGCCACTAATGACAGGATTTCATTCTTTTGGGGCTGTATAGTATTCCATGGTGTCTATATACCACATTTTCTTTATGCATTCCTGCATTAATGGACATCTAAGTTGATTCCATATCTTGGTTATTGTCACCAGTGCTGCAATAAGTATGAGGGTGCCGATGTCTCCTCAATATACTGACTTCAATTATTTTGCATCCCTACCTAGAACTGGGATTGCTGATGGTTTAGCAGTTGTATTATTTGAGGAACTCCAGGCTGTTTTCCATAATGAATCAGCCTTATGTTTCCCTCCTTAGCACACATGGTGAATGAATTGCCCACAAGAGACATCTTTGCCATCCAAATACAAGAGATACGGGAGGTGGCGGGGGCGGGGGGGAAGAAAGAAAGAGAAAGAGAGACATCTCTTCCAAAGCCTGCCCAGGTGGATGTGTCCCATATTAACATTTTGGACTGTGAGATGGTATTTTTTTTCTGTGAGGCCCTGGATCCTATCAGCTAAGACTCTGCTTTCATGGCTCATAGAAAGGCTGATACACAAAGAGATGGCATTTTGGCTTTTGCTATTTGAAAGAATAATGATAAGTTTAAGCAGAGATTCCAGGCTCCAAGACTAGAAACGTCCCTGCGTGGACATGTATACAAAACTCTGCTTAAATGTCCCCTCCTTGTGAAGGCTTTTCCTTACCCCTTCCCACCCCCACTTGAAAGCACACCCCTCCTCACCATCCTTCACTCCTGAGGTCATTTTATATACATGTTGCTTTTTATTGGTGCTTTCACCACCAGGCTGTGATTCCCCAGGGGAGCAGCCACATGGTCAGTCTTCACTGGGGTATCCTCAGGACCTACAGCAGGCCTGGTGCAGGATTACAGCTCACCCCAAACTGGTTGAGTTTATGAATAGGGCAAGGTTGATGCTGGTGAGTTCTTGAGAAATGGACTTGCTCTCTGATATATAAATGCACTTTTGAGATAGATGGGGTTGTATGGTGGGAGTACTGGCAATGGAAACACCTCAGCGATAAGGAGATCTGAGATCAGAAAATAATGCTTCTTCTCATGTAGAGACCAGGGAGGCCGAAGCTTCTGGGATGGACCCAACTACATGAAATACCTGGGCCAACAAGCCAGACCATGGTATGGAAGCAGCAGAATGTCTCCTAGGCGTCCTGAGCATGCTGTCTTAGCTCAGAGAGGAGTTGGAACTTGGTAGTTTTGAGACTGCACATGAAGCTCCATACAGGAATGAGGAAATCTCACCTGGTGTCATCTTGTAGGACTGATGATGTGGGGGACCAGGGTTACACCTGTCCCTGTAGCACCTTCCCACATATAGACCCCTCTATTCAGGTCCAGATGCACTGGGAAAGCAGAGCAGTCCTGACTCCACTGAAGTTAAGTTGACACCACTCAGTGAGACAGGGTCTAAACAGAAGCTGAATTTTTAAAAAGTTACAGTTTTCACACATCTCTGTTTATGGACTGACATTTGTATTCCTAGCATGGATAGTTCCTCATGACTCTATCTCCAACACTGTTTCTACCACTCATGGATTGCAAGAGTGATGCACTTACAGGAATAAACTTGAATCCACTCTAAGTTATTTCTAAGAAGTAATTGCTTTACAGATTTCCCTAATTTGGTTTTCATTTGTCAGGTTTTTTGTTTTTGTTTTCTAACAAGGTAGTGAGATTTTTTTTTTTTAATTTTAAATATGTGAGGTACAATTCGGGGTTAGGTATACAAATGCTCATTATGCAGGTACCCTCGTTGAAGAGGTGTGCCCCCTTCCCCTGGCAGTTTCCCACTACTGCCGATCCCACCCCCGCCCTCCCCTGGCAGTTTCCCACTACTGCCAATCCCTTTCTGATAGTATTATGATCGTTGTTTAAGGTCCACTTATGAGTGAGAACATGTGATACTTGGTTCTTTGTTTCTGTGATAGATCACTCAGTACTGTAGCCTCTAAGTCCATTCAAGTTTCTGTGAAGTTCATAATTTTGTCCTTCTTTACCACATTTTTTTATCCAGTCCTCTTTTGATAGGCAGCACAGTTGGTTCCATGTTTTTGTTGTTGTGAACAATACTGCAGTAAACATGCATGTGCAGGTATCTTTTTTACAGAATGATTTGAGTTCCTCCGGGTATATTATCAGTAGCGGGATTGCGGAGTCATATGGGAAATAGGTTATTTGTTAATGCCCATTACTACTGGTTATGACAATGTGTTCCACACCTGCTGCTGTAATAGAGGTAAAATAAAATACTTTTAAACAGTACCTGTTGTAATGTTGTAATGGGGAGAGACCTGGACTGAAAATCACAAGCCCCTGGCAAGTAACTTCCCCGCTCTGGGTTTCTGTCTTCTCATATCAGATGAAGGATGGAAATGAAATGCTTGCCAATTGCACGCAATTTTCACAACTGCGTACCTGCTGTGCTGCTATGTACGTAATGATTTTTCTGTAATTCAACTAAGAATTTGAATATTTCTGTTATGTTGCTTGAAATCATCCAGTGTGGGAAACACTCGGATGGGTGAAATTTGAATGTCCCATCTTTCTCTAACATTCTTTCCTGTGCCCTGTGATACTAGGAGGGAGAGGCTGAGCTATTTCCAAATTTCCTATGAGCAGACAGTCCATTCAACCCACTACTTGAACATAGGGGTTGCCCCCATCTTTTGTTCCCAAGGCATGGCTGTAGCTGCAGGTGATTCTTGTGTCCTTGTTTTCTTTCACTTATATTTTACCGCTTATGAGTCCCAATTACCTTTATCGCGTGATGCAAATTCGAAAGTCTTACATTGCTTTGGTTGAAATAAATACATGGAAATGAAGGTGAGGGTTTGTGAGTATTCCACGAGAGGGCAGCAGAGTAGTGAGAATCAGAGTTCTCACCGGCTTTGTAGCAGAAGTGTTGACATGTGACTTGGCAATTGAATAATTTTTGATACTGTCCTGACACATAAACACCTAGAAGCAGGTTTTCAAAGGTTATTTGCACACTAAAAGAGGAATTAAGAAAATGAACTTGCATGCCAAAAGTAATTTTCAATATTCTACAAAGAACTGTGGCCTCATTATGAGATTGTTTTTAGAGAATATTCAACTATCGTTAACTGGATATGTTAAACTTAACTGGCAAACACGCATTCAAAATAAATTAGGCCGAATGGACCTGAGAAAGTCGATCTCGTGACTAATAAAAGTTTCTGCTGGGATCTGGGGACTGGCCAACTCACCCAAAAGGAGAAATTTGTCTTGAGTTTTTTTTCTTGTGCCTCCTAGACTTGTGGTATTAACATGGTTAAACGATTGTACACATATTGCACGGTTGTGTATGTTATTGTGGGAATTTATTTTTAAGCTATTACTCTACCTTCCACATAAAAAGTCAGCGAATGATCAGAGCTTATTCCATTGACATTCTCATACCTTGAGAAATAGCCCATTTGTATTATCACAGTTTGATATATTTCCCATTTACTGAGCTTCCTTGGCAAGTTGGCATTTTAATTCAATTATACTTTTTGCTAATGGTCTTTATTTTTCAGTGTCTGTGTGTAAAACGCCCGTAGGTTTGATTATCCGCCCCTCACCCCCTTCTCTTCCCAGTGCCAAGCTGCAGTGCAAATTTATAAACTGACAAAATTCAGCGTAAAATTCAGGGAGGTGAAATTAAGGAATCTGTAAAGAACCCCCTACTTGCACGATGCAGCATTTTCTTCACTTGCAGAGCGTGGGCCCCTCCTGCATACATTTAGTTCCTGGCTTGGTGTCCCTGAGAGGAACCCAGCACTGCAGCATGTGGGCTGTGTGTTCATCCAAATCAGAGAAGATCAAGGACACCAAGGGCCGGGACTCCTCCAGGGGTCTCCTCTGAGCCTCCAGGGCAATAGCAACAGTAGCAACAGTAGCATTTTCTTAGCTTTTTGCTGTAGCTGGAAGCTTGTTGACGCTTCTTTTTTAGAATAAGAGCTGGTCATGTAGAGACATAGCTCTCCTTGAAGACTCCACTGAGTAGGGAGTCTGGATCAAGGGCTCTGCCAGAACCCCCGGGCTGCACTGGCGTGCATTTAACAGCAAAGAGAAGCTAACAAGTGGATACAGCCAGAGAGGCCAGTATACACATCTACGCTCACACTTCACGTAGTGTGTGCATCCTGTTTCCCTGATCCTAAAACACCGCTGACTGTAAGACACACCATTGATTCAATAATAGCCTTTCAAGGAAAAAAGAAGAAGAAAGAAACACTGCCAGATGAAACACACACATCGATTGTGGAGTACATTCCGGTTTCAGAAAGGCTACGGGGTAGGAAACAAAGGCTGATTTCAAAATCTTGGAGATTTAGAATATATAATTTTGATAGATGGATCAAATTTTATACCTAAGGCAAAGCTGCTTTCTAAAATATGTCTTGGAGAAAAACTCAGCATCTGAAAACTAACATGACCACAGTCAATTTTACAAGTCGTGACCCATAAATGGGCTCTCAGTGAATGAAAATGAGGTATGTTTGTGGAAGTGCTCTCTACATAGTCAAGTTCTGGGTAAATGTTGGCTTTTGGTACTTTACTTCATGTGTTATCTGTTTGTTTTTGTTTTCCTCGGCTTTTGACACAGGACTCCTCACTCCCACTTGTCCCCATGACTGCCAGACCCCTTCACCTGTCCCATCATCAGCTTGGATGATTTGCCGTATAGAATCATGTGGACAAGAACCAAGTTATGTACTCAGTTTAGTAAAGCCCAGGACCATTTGTGTGCCTGTGCTTAAAAAGACATCCCCCCACTCCTGCTGAGAATACTGAGACAAGCAGGAGAGTAATGATGGTGGAGAGTTTTCTGTTAAAATAGAGGAGAGTTGCATGGGGGAGGAGCATGCGTGAGTGTATCAGGCAAGATCTCGGTGATGCCAGTCAACAGCCTCAGAAATCCATCCGTTGCACACTTCGGAGAGAGTGGGGCAGGATCACAACCAAAGATGCTGCTGGCTCTGGCACCACCAGGAAGACAAGAAAGGGACACACAGTTAAACAGAGTGTGTTAATTACCTTACTCAAGGGATCCTATAAAGCACAATGTACATGTAAATTGATACAATGAATATGATTACCGGGGCATGTAATTTTCATACAGAGGAGCAAGCAGAAAAACACAGAGCTTAGAGGCCAGTCTCCTTGCTCTTTGCTCTCCTGCTGGGGGAAGTCCTGTTCTCATCTGTCAGCCCCCTCACTGGTCAGCCTCGTTGATGATAGTGCGGTCTTCCTTGCCTCTCCATTGACTGCTCAATTGCTTGTTTGCATGAATGAAATCCTTTTGCATCATGAGTGGTAAGATCTAGTCGGAGAGGTAATGGGAACCAGATCATGCAAAGTACTGAGATCTTTGGAAGGTCTTGGA
>CAUYQG010200490.1:0-41725 GCA_963574415.1 Tarsius wallacei | reverse complement strand
GTGAGTCATTCTCCTGGAAGAAAAGAAATCCTTGTAATTGGCAACCTTTTGGTATGAAATTTAAAAATTGTTTTTAACATTAATATTAATTCAATGAGAGTTGGCAAAATAGGAAAGTGGATGCTAGAAGATTTAGGGAGTTCCAAGGAGTTTCGTAGCTGTGGGATTTCACATGAAGACTAGATACATCTAATTTGGGAGGGGATTAAAGGGACAGGGAAGAGAGATGGTTGGAAATAGAGCTAGCCCAGGGATATAGAGAAAGGGATTAAAAACAGTTCTTATCCAGTCTGAATAAAATGTATGTTTCCTCCCATCTTGGCTCTTAGAAATTGGAACCTTTTCATCTTCTTGTCTTTCTGTGTGGTGAGTCCTGTTTAATAGGAGTGCATGAGCCCAGGCCCACAGCTCTAAGTCTGTGTGGTCACAGTCGTGTATATGGAAGTTACAGCTCATTTCTAGTTAGTTCTTCCTTTGTGCTTATGCCTAAACCTCTCCATCTGGAGAAATGCCAGTTTGCCACTAAATTTAAATAAATAAGACATGTCTCATCAATAGGGGCGGCAAATTTAGCCCCTCTTTAGAGCACTGAGCAATTTATGACCATATGTTAAATACCATAAAACAGCTTTAAAGATTTGGTCGCTGGCCACTGCCAGATTGTACCGTAGGAGTGCAGCAGCTCTGCGAGGGACTGGGAATGCTTCCTCCGGCCCTTGGAGGCCTCAGCAACTCACTGATGTCACAGCCAAAGAGGCCTGTTTTCAAACATTCCCTTTAGAAAGGTGAAATACTAAAAGATTCCATTTTGGCATTTGGTGCAAAGAAGGCAAGACTTCTTTTTTATTTTTAAGGGTCAAAATTAGTATGGGAAGTGTTGTGTGGGAGAATGAGTAACTTGGCAGCAGTGAGTGCAGAAGGCAAGTCTAGGAATAGGTAATAGATATCCTACTCATTCTTGTTCTTGGAGCATGAACTGGACTTTAATATGGCATGAGCCAATGGAACATCACGTTTCTCAATCATTTTCTTTTTGCCAACTCTCATTGAATTAATATTAATGTTAAAAACAATTTTTAAATTTCATACCAAAAGGTTGCCAATTACAAGGATTTCTTTTCTTCCAGGAGAATGACTCACTGCTTGGTGAACTCCAAACATTAGTTTTTCTTCTTACCACCTGACCGCCTGTGAATCACTTGTGGCATCCAGTGGCTCTGGCTGAGAGGATGCAGGTGCATGCCAGCAAACGTGATTTTTGGTCAGGTTAGTGCTCTAGGACCTTCGATGGGCTTTTAGCATGTGAGGAAACCACTGGTTCAGGCAGGGGGCAGTGTTATTAAATAGGAAGAGACACCAGGAAGCTTTGTACAAGACTTTTCTGGCTGCTCTCTCAAGAGGGTACCTCTTCCTACAAAGGAACACGATGAAATTTGGCTGTCAAAGGCCCAGGATTCCTAGCCTTCTTGAGTGTGCAGTTGCCAGCCCAAGGCTGATTTCCTGTTAGTTCCTGTGTGGTTTGCACTACATCCTCTTTGCGATAAATCAGTATTTGAGGTCATCCATCATAACTGCTCCTTGTAAATCCTTGGCAGTTTGATCTCAGTTTGCAGAAGGCAGTTGGTGTACCTCGCTAGGAAGTGCAGCTGAGGGCTCCTGCCTCACTCTTCCCAAGGCCAGGAAGCATACTGTTGTTACTCATTGCTACGTTTTTCCTTTGAAAGAACAAAAAACTTCAAGCTTTGGCAAATTCTGAAGGTACTGGAGAGCAACTTGACCGTTTTGTTGGTTTGGGCAAACACTTGCATGATCTTTTGTGTAAATCTTGTTTGCTTTTCCAGTAATACAGATATGTGCGTTAGTGGAAGTTCCTCCCTCCCCCACAGTGCAAATCAAGTCACGCTTCTGTCTTCAGAGGCACATAGGGTTTGGTTTGGTTTGGTTCCAGGCTTTGATTGTTAAGGGTAATAACAGGGCCTACTTTCTTGTCAGTTTCATTCCCTTAACAGTGGGATTTTTCTGTTTCTGAAACCAGCATCTGTTAAGGCTATTCACCTTGGATATGACTTGAGTATTTGTGTTGGATTCTCAAACTTCGTAGAACACAGAGATATTTTTTAAAGCACATTTCTTCACTATTCAATGTTAAAATAAAAGTGTCATTTTAGTTGTTCTGATTTATCATGCTATGGTGGGTGAACCGTGTTGTGAGATTTAGAAAAGTGAGCAATTTTCCTCCTTTCTTATGACTCAGAGGTTACATTTTGGCAACTTGATTTTCTTTCTGTAGAATAGGTATTGCCTTTAGCCCAGTTCATCCAAGAGGAAAGCCTATTTATAAGAAGGGTACGAGCTCATGCATGAGCTATTTTGAATGACATTCATAACAATCTGTGATGGCACAGATATTTTATACTTCCGAGTCTTCTTTTCATCTTTACAAAAACCCCTTTCTCCTGTCAGGTTAGACAGCCGCATTGGTGTAGCTCTTGGTTTCTGTCATGTTCTGGTTCCTAATGCGAATGAAGGGAATGGAAAGATAAGTTGTGCTGCTTTACAGAAAAAAGTGAATGTTCTGAAATTCTATTGTGTGTGTATCAGATTTGTGGACATCAGACAATCAGGCACTTGTGTACATCAGTATGATAGAAACAGCCCGATTCCTTGTAATGCATTAATGATGGCATAAAGGAAGAAATTTGGATTTGAGACATGGGGATATTTGATATCCAGATGATTTCTATCAAACCAGATCTGTACTCCTAAAACAAGGTCTTGTTAAACTCCAGGGGCAAGAATCCTCTGTGATCTCCAAGGTCTAGCGCATTGTGTGACCTCCATAGTATACAGTCAGGAAATGGTTGTTTATTATGTGATTGACACAAGGGCACTGAAGGATGACGTCTTATGTAAAAGGTCTTAACTGGGAGGACATTAAGTAATTTTGGGGACCTTTTAGTGGGATGAGGAAGTATCTAAAGGCTTGAAAAGGAGCAGTACAGCCTCTGCGTTAAAGAAAGGGAAAGATAATTGTAAAGGTTACTGAGATCCACCAGGCTGACACGCATGTTTGGAAAGAACTCAGAAAAGAATCACAAAAGTAGTTTGCCAACATTTGGGCTAGAAGAGACTAGCCAGTTTTGCTTTGTAAAGAACGTTTCTTAATAGATTAATCTCTTATTACATAATGATGAATATAGTACCTTGGAAGAGAGGGATACATTGAATTTATCCCCCATATAGCTGGGCTTCTGATTCTGTCCTTGGGATAGATCTCATAAGCAGATCATAAATTGATTGTTTAAACACAAAATGTGTTGTTGACAATATGCCTAAAGTATGTAATGACTGAAGGATGAATGCTGCTTAATGTTAAAATCAGACAATTTGGTCATCTTAATGGAGAGCAAATTGCAAAACTGTTTCTTCTCCATCGAATTTAAAAAGATTGTTCTTCTCTTCCTGTTTCTCCTTTTTCTGTTTGTCTCAACATAAATCGCCACACTTGGGTGAGACAAGTTCCAGGCAGTTGCAGGAATGACAATCTCCTATAGGAGGAAAAGAACCCACAAATCTCAAAATAATTTGGCTGGACATGGTGGATTACTCTTGTAGTCCCAGAACTTTGGGAGGCCAAGGTGGGAGGATTGTTTGAGGCCAGGAGCTTGAGACCAACCTTGGCAACATAGTGAGACCCCATCTCTACAAAAAATAAAAAAATTAGCACTTGCCTGTATTCCCAAATACTCAGGAGGCTGGGGTGGGGAGATTGCTTGAACCCAGGAGTTGGAGGCTGTAGTGAGCTATGATCACACCACTGTACTCCAGCCTAGGTGACGGAACAAGACCTTGTCTCTTAAAAAAAAAAGCACTTTAATTCATTCATCCATCTATCCACGCAGGCATTATTGAGGAACTACTCTGTCCAAATTTTGAAGCACAGTTTTTGATGGCATTGTTTGTTACCATCATAATCTTCACAGCATTCTGTCTTCTCTTTAGGAATGAGTGAGTTTTGAGGAAAAAGGCAGAGAATTCACATCTGATGACCTATTACTATTAAATACATGTATACACACGTGCACACACACATACACACACACACACAGTTTTTGGATGAAGTTGGAATGGAGGTCACCTCCCAAGAGGTAGAGATGGAAGGTCTACAGAGGCTTGGCTGCTTGGTGGGGTGTACTGAAGACAGTGCATATGCTAGCCTTTAGCTCCTGGCCTTTAATAAACGCTCTTGTAGCCGGGCTTGGTGGCTCAGCCTGTAATCCCGCGCCTTGGGAGACTGAGGTGAGTGGATTGCCTGAGCCCGCGGGTTCGAGACCTGCCTGGGCAACTTGGCAAGACCTCATCTCTACAATAAAAAAAAAAAAAAAAAAACTAGCCGGGCGTGGTAGCGCGTGCCTGTAGTTCCAGCTACATGGATGGCTGAGGCGGAAGGATCGCCGGAGTCCAGCAGGTCGAGGCTGCGGTAGCCGGGAGCGGCCACTGCACTCCAGTCTGGGTGACAGAGTGAGACTCCAACTAAAAAAAAAATTAAATAAATAAATAAATAAATAAACGCTCTATTGAGTACACACAGAGGCTTGGCATTTTGGCATTTTGTCATTGTGTATGACGTGGTCGGCCTTCCTCAGAATTTTGTGCACAGCACGCGCCATTAGTGTGAAGCACTTTGAGCCCTTCAGAAGGAGAGGTGCTTCTTCGTAGAGGAGTGCCTTGGGCTCACAGTGGCTCTGTGTTTAGGACTTCTGAACCTCAGGATGACTCGAGGAATTTGAATAACCCAATGCCACTTGTGGTTTTGTGAAGTGCAAGAATCCTACCTTTAGATTGGAGACTTTGATTTTAAGCAGCAGCTTTTTTGAGAGGAGAGAGGAACAAATCTACAGTTTTAGTTAGAAGCTTCAGAGGGCTTTTGTCCAAAATGAGGACTAGGCAAGAGTTGCTAATTGAATGGCACAGTTGCTTCTATAAAAATAAGAATTGTTTTCTGTGGCATCCAGCAATCTGGTCAGCAGCCACGTGTTATTGTTTCTGTGAAGGGGTTACATGCTCCATGTCTAAATGTAGTCCTAAGAGCCTGGGACTCCAAGCTTTAGACAGCTTCCATTTAGTGAAATGAGATACCTAATTTAGTGTGGGAATCTTTTAATTACTGTTTTATGGAGAGAGATGCTGTGTAGCCTCATTAAAGTACAGTCACTGGATAAAAGAATGATACTTTCATGACAGGATAACCACGATGTATCAAATCTTCTTGTTTTCTAGTCAGAAGATAAAAATTTACCTCTGGGTTGTAAGGGGAGTCGACTATACGGGGGTTCCAAAAATTGTATACACAACGTAAGTATTATGGTGTTCGCTCAAAAGATGGCATTAATCAAACGAATGCTAGCGTCACCATGCAACAGGCAGGAGAGTCAGAGAAAATGGTGGAGGCACAGTTGAGCGAACATCATGCTCCACATTGCGACCATCATTGAATTCAACTTGGAAAAATAATACATAAATCACAGCTCTTAAAATGTGTCCCCCTGTATTTTTGGCCCCCCTGTATTTCAGTTGTGATTTCTTAATGTTTTGTTTTTTCCTACCGTGCTGGCGTGACCTTGGCCCTTCTGAGATGTTGTGACTTGCATTTTGCTTCTTTCTCCACCCCTTCCCTGAACATCGGCCCCTGCAGCTAACTTGCTCTTACAGACTCTGCTTGATTTCTTTCTGTTCGGCTTGCACAGGTTTCCTGGCAGAGGTGTGGCTGTCTTTGTCCTTTGTTGTCATTGGCTTACGTTTATCAGAAAAATTGCCATTGTGATGCCAGTGCTTTAAAAAACTGCTTGTCTTCTTTTACTTTGCTTTTATTTTTATACTTTCAGGGAACGTTTTTGGCTGGTGCTTATTTGCCTTTAATTGTTTTTACTCTGGTGGTCATAGTTTTATTTTTAAGTTTTTTTGCTCATTGCTTCTGATAAGCATTTTTGTATATCTTTTTGAAGAACTTTACCTTACTCACCCTTGCTTTTTGGCCTCTTAATTTTTCATTTGTTTCAATAGAGATTCCACTGCTTCCGCTTCTGTGGATCCCTGGGCTTGCTTTTGTTCATTGCTGGACTTACTTGTTTAGATCTGTTGTGCGTGAACTCAGAGGATCCTTCATATTGTCTTTTAACATCTTTCTTGATCCAGTTACTAGGCATTTCAAAGTTACTTGACAATAAAGAGTATTATTCAGTTTTTTTCCATGAATTCCACAGGCTGCTACTTGATTTTCATAAAGTTTGTGAAAACGGGTGGACTTCTGCACAATCTTCCAAGCACTGTTTGTGGGAGCTGAAGGACAAAGCACAGGCCAAGACTGTCCTTTGGGTGCGTGTTTGGTCCTGTTGCTGGTGCTCTGGTTTGTGCTGAGTGTGCAGTCAGCAAAAGACTCATTGTTGCACGATGAACTCAGAGTCAGAAGAAAGACTGGTGTGGTTTTCTTCTCGCCAGCTAGCATTCTGTGGTTATTTCTCTTGATTTTTTGGCAAGTGTTGCTTGTCTGTGTCAAGCTGTGCCACATCAGCGTGCAGTTTCTGCTTTGTGTAGTTCAGTGAGAAATTAGAAAGACGTTTTTACAGTCGTATGGCATTCCATATTTTCCAAAGTACTTTTACATCATGAGCTCATTCTCATTTTCCAGAGACTTTCTGAGGGCTGGCTGTCTTGCTTTACAGTTTAGAGAGGGCTCACAGAGCCAAAGTGACTGGCCTCAGGTCACACCACTGGGACCTGGAACTCAGATTCTGGACCAGTTCAAGCCCAGAGTGTTTTCCTCTGTAACATGTTACGAAATAAATACCATCTTTATTATTATATATGACTAATCTGCTTCTCCATAGAAGTAGATAAGGGCCAATCAGTGTGGTAATCAGCTGCTCACAGAAAGTTACGCCGGAAATAAGAACAAGCCACGGCACTGCTGAACAGGAAGGAAACTCGACATTGGGTGCTAGTGCCCTCTGCCAAGCATCAGCAAAGAATGGCGATGGCCAGCTAGTTGGTATCTCATTGGGAAGTTAACAGAAAAACTCCCATTATTGTGTGGGTGTCTCTTGGACACTTGAGGAGTAACAAGTTGTGGTTGTTTTTTGTTTTGTTTTGTTTTGCTTGTTTGTTTCTGAGGACAGAAACTACAAGCAGAGGTTGGTGAAAATAGGGTGAGAAGTTAATCAGGTTTATGAGAGATAAAGGCTCAGTTTCAGCTTTGAGATGTAGAGAATGGTCTTAAATGCTGTTTTTTACTATATGTGTTTTTAAGGTAACAGACATAAGTTCCCAACTTACTAAGGTTAAATTTAGGATTTTTTTTTACTTTATCATGGTACAAAAGTGATTGTCCTTTGAGTACCCATACAACTGTTCTGTTTTTCACTTTCAGTACAGTATTCAATATATTACATGAGATTTTTTAACACTTTATTATAAAATAGATTTTGTGTTAGAGCAGGCATGTCCAACCTGCGGCCCATGGGCCACATGCAGCCCAGGATAGCTAGTGGTGCAGCCCCACAAACTCTTTTAACATCATGTTAAAACAAACATTTCTGACAAGCACCTGGAGAAGTCTTATTATGTATATATACCAACTATCTTATGTAATTTATATATGGCCCAAGACAGTTCCTCTTCCCTGGAAGTCACAGGTTGGATACCCCTGGGTTAGATGGTTTTGTTCCACTGTAGGCAAATGTAAATGTGCTGAGCATGATTAAGGTGGGCGAGGCTAAACTATCATGTTTGGTAGTGTAGGTGTGTTAAGTGCATTTTTGATTTACAGTGCTTTCAACTTACAGTGGATTTATTGGGATGTAAGTTGAGGGCATCTGTAATTAGCATGTGATCTGATCTTTTATGCCCTGACCCAGTAAGATGGATTTATTATTCAGTTCTGTTATCTGGTCTGATACATCTTTAATGTCCTAATTATATCTTTGTGATTCATAAATTAAAGAACAGTTTTGAACCGCTTTCTAAAATCATTTGGATGGTTTTTCTTTAAGGTAGGAAATAATAGGGAAGAAAACCTAAAGGTTAAGGTAATAAGCAGGACCAGATCTGTGTAGCTAAATTCTTTGAGTATTTGTGAGGGGGAAAAGTGGGGTTTTCGGCCAGGCATGGTGACTCAAGCTTGTAATCCCAGCACTTTGGGAGACCAGGGTGAGAGGATTGCCTGAGCCCAGGGTGTCAAGACCAACCTGTCCAATTTGGAAGACTTCGTCTCTACAATAAATAAAAAAAATTAGCCAGGTGTGGTGGCGCATGCCTATGGTTCCAGCTACCTAGAAGGCTGAGACAGAAGGATCGCCTGAGCCTAGCAGGTCGAGGCTGCAGTGGCCGTGAGCATGCCCCTGCCCTCCAGCCTGGGTGACAGAGTTTTCATTTTACAATGTACTTAACATTTATTTAGATGTAAATTATCAGAAGACTTTGGTGTGAGAGAAATTAGAAAAGGTCAAAAGCAAATTTAATTAAAATAGAGTATTCTCCCCTTAACCTACCAGTTTCACTACAATACCTCTTAAGAGACACGGATTTGTCAGAACTTATGTCATCCTAGTAACTAACCAAAGTGAAAGAACTACATATATTTTTAGAGCTAAAGACTCTTTGAAGTCATGCAATCTACTGCCTTTTGTAGCATCTGTAATTGTAGCAGTTTCTTTACAAGTATCCTTGGTAAGTGCATATAAAGCCTCTATCATTAAAAGAAATCTTACTATCCATGAGACAACATTGCAGTGCTCATTCAAAAAATATTTTTGTCCTAGGGATAAAACTTTATTTTTTATCTTTATGACAATTTCATGGCACTAAAAGGAGCTCTTAGCAGAATTCTTGTTTGAATTAATTAGCCATACCAAAATTCCTTTTATAGTGGTGATCTTTCTGACAAGTGGAATTACTAGAATTACCACAGTAATCATCTGAGTGAATAAATTGTGGCTAATGGCAGCAGACTATAGATGAAGCAAATCTTCAGTATAGTCCCAATATTTAAGGAGAAAAAAGGATATGTTCTTAAAATTATTGTTTAATTTTTATGTTGCTATCAGGAAAGATTCAAGAGTTGATTATTACATTATTTGGGAGCGTTTAAAGCATGTTGTATCTTTAGTACCAACATGGATTTACTTAGAAACAAGTTATTTCAAACTAGCCTTATTCTTTTTTTCATGGTAGATCAGCTGACGTAGCAAATCATTTCAACAGAAAATTTGACAATTTCCCTCTGATGTCCTTCTGGGAATTTTATGTGTTATTGTACTAAAAACTAGTTAAGTAGATTTGCAGTAAATTGAACAATCATTGGAACGTCTCTAAGGAAATACTCTAGGGTCATATTTTTGACCATGTTTTGGTTCAACATTTTTGTGAATAATATGAATATACTTGTTCAGCTTGTGATGGACTGAAGTTTAAAAAGACAGCCACTGTGAGGTATGACAAACAATTTGAATCTATTGCAGTGGGTTTGTATGTTGGATTAGAACAACGGACTGTAGTAAGTGTAAAGTCCATTGCTGTGATTCAATATGGTTTGTTCCCACCAAAACTCATGTTGAGGCTTTGTCCCCAGTTTGATGGTATTGAGAGATGGTGCCTTTAAGAGGTGATTAGGTCATTAGGATGGATGGATTGATGTCTTTGTCTCAAGAATGGTTGGTTCTTGTGGAAATGGATTAGTTTACTAGAAGGTGGGTTGTTTTGAAGCCAGGCTGCCTCTTGTGTTTTGCTTTTCCCCCCTAGCTCCCCTCCTATGTCTCTGCCGTTTGTTGCCATAGCACAAGGCCCTCGCCAGAAGCTGCCAGATGCAGCCACTCAGTCTTGAACTTCCCAACTTGCAGAACCATGAGCTAAGTAAAGCCCTTTTCTTTATAAATTACCCAGTCTCAGGTATTCTATTATAGCAACAGAAAACCGATCAAGACATCCATTGTTTAGGTTTCAGGAATTTGTTGTACGGGTAGCGGAAAGCAGTTACTTAATGAAAAGGTCTGGGACAGATAGTGTGAACCAGTAATGTGATGTGACTGCAGCACAGCGAACACAGTCTTGTAGTGGATTAACAGAAACACTGGGCCCACAGCGTGGAGCGAGGTGCTGTACTGTGCCTGCGACATCGAGGACCACACATGAGTGTTGTATTGACGTTTGGGCAGCACAGTGTGGGCACAGCATTGTCAGACTAGTGTGTGCTTGACACGAGTTGTGCCATATTAGACAGTGCTTGGAGAAACTGGAGTGCTGGTTTTTAAAGGTAGAAAGAAATGGAAATGGAGGCTCGGAGTGGGTTAGTACATTGTCCAGGGTGGTTCTGTGAGCCAGTGGCAGATTGAGTTCCCCACTCTCGGTTCAGGATTGTTTCTACTCATTGAATTTTGTTTTTCTAGAAAGTAAAACCAGTATTACTAGGGAGGAGTTATTAGGAAGCATGTTTTGACTCTACACAAGAGTTTTTAATAATTGATGTTATCCTCTAATATAAGGAACTGCTTTGGTAAGTAATGAGGGATTTTTTTTTTTTTTGATTTGGGGTCTCATTCTGTTGCTCAGACTGGAGTGCTGTGGCACATTCATGGCTCACTGCAGCCTAAAATTCCTGGGCTCAAGCGGTCCTCCCACCTCAGACTCTTAAGGAGCTGGGACTATAGGCACGTGCCACCATGCTGGATAATTTAAAAAAAATTATGTAGAGATGAAGTCTCATTATGTTGCCCAGGCTGGTCTTGAACTCCTGGGTGCAAGTAATCCTCTTGGCCTCCCAACGTGCTGGGATTATAGGCATGAGCCACTGCACGAAGCATGGGGTCTTTTGTTACAGAAGGAATTGAAATAGGTATGCTATACCTTCTTTATTGGAGATATTTTATATTTTAACAGATAGTTCTGAGTTGAGCTATGTCAGAAACTGAGCTGCATACATGTGTAGAGGGCAGCTAACCATAGCCCTCTTCACATCTCTTATCCTGGTTAATTATTAATGATGTTCTCTTTCCCACTCTTGGTGTCCCATGTTGGATGGTAAGTTATATGATTGCCTGCATTATAAGATCTCTTCCAACCCTAGGTATGCTGAATGAAAATTATTTCAATGTAAGTTATATTAGTTTATCATCTGAGATCAAGGCTTGGTGGCAATATGTGGAGTCTTTGAGAAAATAATAATAGTTTTAAATGGAAAATTTCAAACACAGAAGAAGATGGTTATAATGAACTCCTATGTACCTATCACCCAGCTTCACAATTATCAACTCATAGTTAGTTGATCATGATTTAGTATACCTCATCAACTTTTTCCCAGATGATTGTGAAGCAAATTTCAAGTGTTATATCATACATAAATATTCAGTATGTGTCTTCACAAAGATATGGAACCTCTTTTTAAACACAACTTTAATATTATTAACACACTTTATTTTTTAGTTTTTTGAGACAAAGTCTCTGTCATCCAGGTTGGAATGCAGTGGCACCATCATGGTTCACTGCAGCCTCAACTGCCTGGGCCCAGGTGATCCTTCTGCCTCAAACTTCCTAGCAGCTGGGACTTCAGGGGCTGCTACCAGCTAGTTTTTTTATTTTTATTTTTGTAGAGAGAGGCCTCGTTACGTTGTCTACACTCGTCTTGAACTCCTCAGCTCAAGCAATCCTCCTGCCTTGGCCTCCTAGGTGCTGGGATTACAGGCATGAGTCACCACCCCTGGCCACTGACACACTTTGAAAAAATCAGCATTCTTGAATCTTTCATGACTAGTCAGTATTCTAATTTTCCTGGTGGATATATATACACAGACGCATATACATACATATACACACATGCATATGTTAAACGTGTGTGTATCTGTGTTTTACGGTCTGATTAGATACTCATAGTGGATGTGTCGTAGTACATGGTCACTTAGGTCTCTTACTTGCATTCATCTTGTCCCCCATTTTCCCTTTTTCTTTTTTCAATACTTTTTTTTTTGAGTCAGAGTCTTACTCTGTTGCCTAGGCTCGAGTGCAGGGGCATGCTCACGACCACAGCAGCCTTGACCTGCTGGGCTCAGGCGATCCTTCTGCCTCAGCCTTCCAAGTAGCTGGAACTACAGGTGTACACCACCATGCCCGGCTAATTTTTCTTGATTGATTGTAGAGACAAGGTCTCGCCATGTTGCCCAGGCTGGTCTCGATCCCCTGAGCTCAGGCAATCCACTTGCCTCGGCCTCCCTAAGTGCTAGGATTATAGGCATGAAAAGCCATGTCTGGCCTCTTTTTCTCTTCCTTTTCTTTCTTATATTCTTCTTCCTCCTGCTCATTTCTCCTCCTCTTCTTCATTCTTTTTTTCCTCTTGTTTTTTATTTATTTATATAGAAACTGACTTGTCTTGCAGTTTTTCACAGTATGAATTTTGATGATTCCATTTCTGTGGTGTTATTTAACATGTTTTTTGCTTATGAATATCCTGTATGAATTGGTAGTTTATTTTTTTTGGCAAAACATTTACCAGTGTAACATATTCTTTCATTAGGAGACCTATAATGTCTGGTTGCCTTTTTTTGCGGGGGGGGAGGGGTGTTGGGGTCTTGACTCTGTTACCAGGCTAGAGTGCAATGGTGAGATCATAGTTCACTGCAGCCTTGATCTCCTGGACTCAATTGCTCCTGTCTCAGCCTCCTGAAGAGCTGGGATTGCAGGTGTGAACCACCACACTCAGCTAAGTTTAAAAAAATTTTTGAGGCGGGGCTCGGTGGCTCAGCCTGTAATCCCAGCACTTTGGGAGGCTGAGACAAGTGGATTGCCTGAGTTCGTGGGTTCGAGACCCACCCGGGCAACTTGGTGAGACCTCGTCTCTACAATAAATAAAAAATTAGCCAGGTGTGGGCGTACACGTCTGTAGTTCCGGCTACTTGGAAGGCTGAGGCGGAAGGATTGCTGGAGCCCAGCAGGTCCAGGCTGCAGTGGTCGGGAGCATGCCATTGCACTCCAGTCTGGGCGACAGAGTAAGACTCCAACTCCAAAAAAAAAATTTTTTTTTGGAGATGGGGTCTCACTATATTGCCCTGGCTGGTCTTGAACTCCTAGCTTCAAGGGATCCTTTCACCTCAGCCTTCCGAGTGGCTGAGATTACTGGCATGAGCCATTCTAGTTGTCTTTTGATGTGGTCTTAGCTTAGATCAATTAATTTGGTAAGAATTGCAAATGGTGATATTTTACCATCTCCCTGTAAAGAGAAGTTTTTCCTGATCAAGTATTTGATAATCTGGAGTAGAATTCATTTAGGAAAGATAGGTTGAATTCTTTCTTTTCCTTTATTTTCTGGGTTTCAAAATATTGTGTAGGTTCCTTCGCATCTTCCCAAGATAACTACTGCTTTTAAAAAGTATCATTAACCTATGGTTTTAAAATAATTTGATGTGTCTTAGTCCATTGCATTTATTGTTATTGGTGCCTACTAACCCATCTTTGGTTAGATTGCTCTCCAGGGACCATTTGGCAACGCTTGGAGATATTTTTAGTTGTCACAGCTACGTCTTTGGCACGTGGGAGCCTTTTCATGATGGCTCCTGAAGGCTTGGAGATATGTCCCCAAAGCCTTTGATAGTTTTCTTGCTTTCTGGCATGACCAGATGTTTCAGACTCATCTTGTACTTTTTAAACTCTGGGCCACAGGCCAGACTTCTCACTCTATCTCCGCTCACCCCTCACCAGCTATAACTCTTGTGAGAAGTGGCTGCACTTGCAAGAGCATCTGGCAGTCTATAGTGAGTTGCTGGGCCAGACTCCCGGGGCTCAGGCTCTGCCTTTTGTTTTATGAATTTGGCACATCAGGCAACTGTAATCACGTCTGCTGTTCGCCGCCATATCAAGTAACATTTTTTGTTCAGTCTTTTGTTCCTTTATTTACCTTTTGGGTCCAGGCATGCTGCCTTCCTTTTCTGGTTGGAGAATAGAAATAGAAGCTGGAAACCTGCCTCATGGCAGTGATCTTTAGTGACCCAGACTGGGTGCTGCCTTCTTGTGGGGTCATCATTGAACCATGAATCTGTCAGGGCCTCGGTTAGATATCAAGCACTTCATTTCTTCAGGAGGAACATATGTTTCTCCATATCTATTCAAGCCAAACTTCCTCCTGCTATAGTTTGAAACAGTGGACCTTGAGACAAGGATTTGGGTACACATAGTTCACATAGTTCAGGCTCTGCCTTTTGTTTTATGAATTTGGCACATCAGGCAACTGTAATCACGTCTGCTGTTCGCCGCCATATCAAGTAGCTTTGTTTGTTTGGTCTTTTGGTGATCTCTGGAAGTGTGGTGAGGTAGAGGGAGAGAGGGACAAGGGAGGGAGAAAAGCCAGGACAGGGTGCATTCACAAGTGGGCGATTGCTATAGACAGGCTTACATCCGCTCCCATTCACCAGCTGTGCAAACTCACTTCGGTATTGTCTCAGGAGGGGTGAGAACTCTGTCTGCACATCCATTCTCGCCCTTGGACTTGGCGTCATTCACTGACATGTAGTCCAGCCTTTGTATGCACTGGCCAGGCTACCTTCTTGGCCAAAGAATGCCCTTTGGCAGACAGATGCTGTAGTTATATAAGCTGGTTGGCCACTGGCTTATACCAGGGGTTCTTTCGCAAACTGAGGGTGTGGCTTGGGGGAGAAGAAGTTACTTTGCTCTCCAGGGACCATTTGCCAATGTATGGAGATATTTTTGATTGTCATTGCTGAGGGAGAGCGTGCTACTGGTTGGTGGAGTCTAGTGGGTGGAAGCCAGGGATGCTGCTCAACATCCCGTGATTTACAGGGCAGCCACTGCAGCAAATAATGACCCATGCCCAAATGGCAGTTGTGCCGAGGTGGAGAAACCCTGGCATACAGGAATTCAGAGCTGCAGGGAGCCTTTGGTGAGAGCACGGTTGTATGGCCGCGAGGTCGGTTGCACTTCCCTAGACGTACCCTGGTCTCCTGTCACTCTGCTTTTGTGCTTGTTGTTCCCTTCCCATCCTCATTTCCAAATCCTTTTTTATTCTTCTGCTTTTTAGCATATACTCTCTGTTCTATGTTTTCACATTTTATAAAAGAATATGTTAATATATTTTGTAATGAATTTTCTTTTAGAGATTTTTGTTGTTTAACACCTG
The DNA here is from genome assembly GCA_963574415.1 of Tarsius wallacei. Taxonomy (NCBI): domain Eukaryota; kingdom Metazoa; phylum Chordata; class Mammalia; order Primates; family Tarsiidae; genus Tarsius; species Tarsius wallacei. The sequence goes on along the minus strand of CAUYQG010200490.1, from coordinate 26,556 downwards.
GCTAGCTCACTGCTGCTTCTGTAGTGGAGTCATCTATTAGATTTCTTACTAATTATCCCATTTCCAGAATTTCCATGGCATATTATATGTCTATTTCTTGTGACATCAATTTTAACCTTGTATTATATTTTTCTCTCACATTATTATTTTAAAAGATAACATCTACCTATAGAAAATTTGAAAGAATCGTACTGTGTACATCTGCAAACCTTTCTCTGATTTATCAAATGTTAACATTTTGTCATGTTTTAAAATCTCTCCCAACAAACATATTTATATGTGTATGCAGATGTATCTGTCTATATCTAAATCTTTTTTCTGAACCATTTTAAAGTAAGTTGCAAACATTTCCATGCTTGACCCCTAAATACTTCCATATTGCCTCCTCAAGGAAAGGACATTTTTCTTCTAGAGAATCACAGTGCCACTATTGCACTCAAGAACTGTAACATTGATGTGGTAATATCTTCTGTGTGGTCCACAGATGGTCTTTCCCCAGTTGTCCATTAATGTCTTTTTCCCTTTTGTCTTCAGATCTGTAATCCAGGGAAAGAGTGTGCATTGTATTCATTGGTATGAGCAAGCTCATATCTCTTTAACTTTTTAAAATCTAGGGCAGTCTCTTACCGCTTATTTTTTCGTTATTTATGACATTAACAATTTTGGAGCGTCTGGGCCTGTTGTTTTGTAATTTGTTGCACAGTTTGGTTTCTCTGGCTTTCTCTTCATAATTGTATTCAGGTTAGACATTTTTGTCAGGCTTCCTAAGTAGGTGAGGTTGTGTTCTTCTCAGTGTGGTCCTCACAAGGCCCATGATGTCAGTTGGTTCCTTTGTTGGTGCTGCCAAGTTTGCCTGTGTGGTTAATTAAGGTGGTGTCCGCCAGATTTTTCCATTATAAAGTTGCCTTTAATCTATTTTAATTAATTACCAATCTAGGGGGTGATACTTTGAGACTGTATACTGTTCCCTCAAAACATTTTACCTAATGATTCTAGTATCCGTTGGTGATCCTGTCTTGAATCAATTATTTACTAGTGCTTAGTTAATTTTATAAATGTCTTATCTCTAATATTATAAGCGTTATTGGGGCGGAGTCTCTTAACCCTTTTTCTGATGAGAGGTTGAGTGAATTAATAAATTAACATTTTTATCTTTAGAAAATGAGAAAGTCTTCTTTTATCTTGCTAGTTTAGTCCAAATCTTTAAAGTCACATGCTGTTTTCCTTATGTTTCTTCAAGTATAGAACAAATGATTAATTTTTTTCCCTATTGCTTTATATTAGGATTTTTTTCACAGTTTTCTCCAAATGACAGTGTCTCTTTTTCTTCTCCGGAAGTGCAAAGCTACTTACTCTGTACATTTAAACAACTTTAAAAAAATCTGTCTCACTATGATATTTAGTTTTACAGGAAATGAAATGTGAATACATAGTATTCTAGAATCTACACCTTAATCAAGTGTGTGTGTGTGTGTGTGTGTGTGTGTGTGTGTAAAAATGAAGTATATTTGCTAAATTTTCCTTTATTTTGATTCTCCCAGTGTTTTACTATTTCATGACAGTAATTATTAATCATTTGATTAAAGATTATTTTAAATTCCTAACTACTTTTTAAAATTACAAAAATCATCGAAAGGTGAAGAAGGTTTACTTTCTTTTTATGGTGTCAGATGCATTGTAGTCATTAAAAAAGAATTGATTTAATTGACACTAATGAAACAGTTAGCGAATATGCATTAGAAGATTGTTAAGATTAAAATTTTCTGCAGTAGAATATTTATTGCTCAATAAAGTCATGCTAATTTGTAGCGTTTGGCTTAAGATATTGTTATCTCATGCACTGAAGTAAGTATACAAAATACAAGGTTAAAAGTTCATTTAAAACATAACATCTGAAAGATGGGCCATTATAGCCCTTTCTTAATTAAAGTTTTTAAGAATCAGCAACATAGCACTTTCTCTCTGATATGTAAAAGGATCATGGAACTTAATTTCCTGAAAATTGTGTTATTATGAACCAGTGAAAGTACTAGGCATGTGGAACCTGGAGAAGGGAATTGATTAAAAGAAGACGTGATAGTTATCTGTAACTGATTTGGGGACGATCATGTAGAATGATGGCTTTGGGTAGAACTAGTGAAAGTGATTTGTAAGTATATATCTATATTTTTTCAATATAAGAAATAGCTTTTTCCACAACTAATAACTGCCCAGCAGCGAGGTGGTGAGGACACGTTAGCTGGAGGTGGTCATGGAAAGTTGGGCGACTTTTCTTTCTTTCCTTTTCTTCATTCTCTTTTCTCTTTTTTCTCAGTCGGTGGCGCCTCTCGATCTGTGTCGTCTAATACAGTTGCTGCTAGCCACATGTAGTGGTGGAGTCTTTGAAATGTGGCCAGTCTGAATTGAGATGTGCTGTGAGTGTGAAATACACATCACGATCTGAAGTGTTAGTATTAACAAGATTGCAAAATCGCTCGCCAATGACTTTTATGTTTCTTGCATAGAGAAAATTTTGTGTATATTGGCTAAATAAAATATATTCAGTCTGAACCTAACTTTATGCCAATTCTTTGGCAACGAAATTAAATGGACAAATTCCTTGAAAAATACAAGCTATCAAAACTCACTTAAGAAGAGATTGATAATCTGAATAGTCCTATGTCTGTAAAAAATTGAATTTATAGTTAGAAAAAAATCAAAAATAAACCTTCAGACTCAGATTGTCTCAGGTGAATTCTACCAAATGTTGAAGGAAGAAATGTCACCAATTCTACACAGTCTCTTCCAGAAGTTGAAGAGGACACAACGGTTTTCATCTTAGGATATCATCTGTGAGGCCAGCATTTTCCTGATTTCAAAACCAGTCAAAGAAAGTATGAGAAAACAAACATAGGCCAATGTCCCCTCATTTGAAGAAAAAGTAAAACTCTTAAAAAATTACCAAACTGACTTTGGGAGGCCAAGGTGAGGGGATTGCCTGAGTCCAAAGATTTGAGAATAGCCTGGACAACTTGGTGAGACCTCATCTCTACAATAAATAAAAAAATTAGTCGGGCATGGTAGCACAAGCCTGTGCTTCCGGCTACTTGGAAGGCTGAGGTAGAAGGATCGCTAGAGTCCAACAGGTCAATGCTGGGGTGGCTGTGAGTGTGCCACTGCACCCCAACCTGGACGACGGAGTGAGACTCTGACTCAAAAAAAATTTACCAAATTGATTCACCAATTTTATTCTAGGAATGAAAGACAAGTACAACATTTGAAAATCAATCAATGTAATTCTCCATGTTAACAGACCAATACAAGATAAACCACGTGATCATATCAATAGATGCAGAAAGAATAATTCAACAAAATTTGAAATCTGTTCCTGATAAGAACCTTAGCAGACTAGGAATAAAAGGAATTTACTCCGCCTGAAGCTGAAGGGTACCTACACAGAGCCTATAACTGCCATCATTTGTGGTGGAGACGGGTGCTTCCCTCTAAGGCTAAGAGCATAGCAAGGGCTTTCACTTACACGACTCCAACATAGATTGTACTGGAGTTGTGGGAAGATACGAAAAAGAAAGAAAAGACATATGGATTGGAAAGAAAAAGATAAAACTGCCCTATTCGCATATCCCATGATTGTCTAAGTAGAAAATGCCAAGACATTAAAAAAAAAATCCTGTAACTCATAAGTGAGTTTTTCAAGTAGGGTACCAGGTCAACATAGGAAAATCAATTCTTTTTCTTTTTTTTTTTGAGTTGGAGTTTCATTCCGTCGCCCAGGCTGGAATGCAGTGGCATGCATGCTCACGGCCTCCCCAGCGTCCATCTGCTGGGCTCAGGTGATCCTTCCAAGTAGCTAGAACACTGGCATATGCTACCATGCCCAGCTAATTTTTTGGTTTATTGTAGAGATGAGGTCTCGCCAGGTTGCCCAGGCTGTTCTCAAACCCGTGGACTCAGGCAATCCCCTCACCTTGGCCTCCCAAAGTGCTGGGATTACAGGCTTGAGCAACTGCACCCAGCCAATTATATTTCTTTATATTAGCAATGAAAAATAAGTAGTAGTAATTATAGCACCTCTCTTCCAAAAAAAGAAAAAAGAAATACTTAGTTATAAATCTAATAAAATATGTTTAGAATCTATATGGAGATGGAAAGAATTGAAGAAGACCTCAAAAAGTGGATATATATATATGGATTGAAAGACTCAGTGTAGTTAAGATGTCAATTTTCCCTAAATTAATGTATTGTTTAAGTGTGATCTCCATCAAAATTTCAGTAGGATTTGGTAGCTATTGACAAGATGATCTTAAAATTTATTTGAAAAGGCAGAGGAATTAGAATAGCTAAAACAATTTTGAGACTACTCAATTTTAAGACTTACTATCAAGGCAGTGTGATACTGGCTGAAGAGTAGACACAGATCAGTAGAACAAAACAACATTCAATAATAGAACCACATAAATATGGTCAATGATATTTCACAAAAATTCAAAGGTACCTCAATGGAAAAAGGAGTCTTCTCATCAAATGGACATCCATATACAAAAAAAGGGACCTTGACTTATGTTTTAAACCATGTACAAAAATGAACTCAAATGAATCACTTTTTTTCCCCTTGAGTTGGGGTTTCACTCTGTTGCCCAGGCTGAAGTACCGTGGCGTGATCATGACTCACTGTAGCTTCAGGCTCCTGGGCTCAAGGGATCCTCCTGCCTCAGCCTTCTGAGTAGTTGGGACTACAGGTACATGCCATCATTCCTGGCTAATTTTTTGAATTTTTGTAGAGCCAAAGTCTTGCTATGTTGCCTGTGCTGGCCTTGAACTCTTGGGCTCAAGCAATCTTCCTGCCTTGGTCTCCCAAAGTGCTGGGATTACTGGGGTGTGAGCCATCGTGCCTGGCCCAAATGAGTCACATTCTTAAATGAAAAATTTAAAGCCATAAAACTCTGAGAAGAAAACATGGGAGGAAGTCTTTGTGACTTGGGTTGGGCCATGAGTTCTTAGCTATAACATGAAAAACACAACCCATAAAATAAAAATATTGATGAACTGGATTTCACCAAAATTACAAACATTTGCTCTGCTGAAGACACTGTTAAGAGAATGAGAGGATAAGATGTAGTGGGAGAACATACTTGGAAATCGTGTATCTGACAGATTTCAAGAATATGTAAAGAGTCCTCAACAGTCAACAATAAAGACAAACAACAATAAAAAAGTGGAAATCGACACTCTACCAATGAATGTATACAGATAGCAAATAAGTACACATAACAGTGCTCACCGTTATGAGTCATTAGGGAAATGTGGATTAAAAGCATGAGATACCATGACACACCTATTAGAACAACTAAAAACAACTACAATAAAAATAACAAGTTTATCATACCAAGTGTTGGCAACAATGTGTAGAGATTTGAACTCTCATACATTGTTAGTGTGAATGCTAAATGGAATACTCAATCAGGAAGAAAGTTTGTTGTTTATTTTACAGTTAAAGGTACATTCTTTTATATGACGTAGTAATCTACTCATAAATGTGAGAGGGACCCCCAAAAAACTCAGAATCTAGTTATAAAAATTATGTATTCTTACACATTTAAACTTCAGTCACTTTCAAAGTACTCTCCATTTGATGCAATACACCTGTTGAAATGCTTTTTCCACTGCTCAAAACAATTTTGAACACGTCAGTTTTTTTGTTTTTTTTTGAGTTGGAGTCTCACTCTGTCGCCCAGACTGGAGTGCAGTGGCACACTCCCGGCCACTGCAACCTTGACCTGCTGGGCTCTGGGGATCCTTCTGCTTCAGCCTTCCAAGTTGCCGGATCTACAGGCGCGTGCTACCACGTCCAGCTAATTTTTGATTTATTGTAGAGACGAGGTCTCGCCAAGTTGCCGGGGCAGTCTTGAAACCGTGGGCTCAGGCAGTCTACTTGCTTTGGCCTCCCAAAGTGCTGGGATTACAGGCTGAGCCACCGAGCCTGGCCTGAACATGTCAATTTTGATGTCTTTTAGCGCTTATGCCATTTTTTGTTTCGTCTCTTCCACATTGGCACAACATTTGCCTTTGAGGACTTTCTTCATCCAGAGGGGGACAAAAAATCACTTGGGGTGGGATTGGGTGAATAGGGAGAGTGGGGTAGGGGGCTCATGCTATTTTTGGTCAAAAACTGCTGAACGCTCAGTGTGGTATGGGTCAGTGCACTTGTAAACCACCTATTATGTAATGGGCAGTGCACTGAAAGACTCTCCAAAAAAAATAATTCATTGAAACCAAACGCAGCCTCTCACAACATTAGCTGGTACAGTGATACTGATGGGTTCCTAGAACACTTACCGGGCAGAGAAAGCCTGCACTACAAGGGACTTGCCCTCGAAAAGATAATTCCGGGTTTTTTTTTTTTTTTTGGTCCCCTCTTGTATTTATCTAGAATTGATAATCATTTCTTCAGAAAAGAAAAAATTACATTTACATAAAAACTTTTACGTAGATGTTTGTAGCAGCATTATTCATAATCGTCGCAAACTGGAAATAACCTACATCTTTCATTGGGTAGATGGATAAACAAAGCATGGTACACCTGTACAATGGAATGCTAGTCAGCTATAGAAAGAAACAAGCTATTGATACATACGTGCAACAGTTTGCCTGAGTCTTTAATGCCCTATGCTAAGTGAAAGAAGCCAGTCTCAAAGGGTTGCATACCATATGGATTCTTTCAGTCTGTATGAATTCGTTCTAGAAAATGCAGAACTGAAGGGACAGAGAAGACATCAGAAGTTGTTAGATAGGGGATGGTGGGAAAGTTTAAATATGCAGGGAGAGCACGAAGCAATAGAGCTGCTCTGGATCCTAATTTTGCTTGTATTTACACAAATCTATGCATATGACACAACATATAACTGTACACAAAAAGATGAGTTTTACTGTCTATAAAGTAAAAGGTTTAAAATTTTGTTTCATCTTTTTCTTTTTACTCTTTGAATGTGACTACTAATAAATTTAAAATTATGTATGTGTCTTGCATTATTATTTTTATTGTGCAGTACTGCTTCAGAGATTAGACATGCAAAGAAGGATTAGGTGTGTTCTGAAGTTTGGAGAGAGGGGTATGGTAGAACTGGAAGTCGAGGAAAGAAGACAAACTTAAATGACCTAAGTGTAGCCACATCCTCACTTCCATCCTTCCACGGATATTTTTTGAGAGCATGATTATGCCATTAATACTTTCAGATAAGCCGGGCTCGGTGGCTCAGCCTGTAATCCCGCGCCTTGGGAGGCTGAGGTGAGTGGATTGCCTGAGCCCTCGGTTTCAAGACCCACCTGGGAAGGTGAAGCCTCATCTCTACAATAAATCAAAAAAAAAAAAAAAAAGAAAAAAATTAGCCAGGCGTGGTAGCGCACGCCTGTAGTTCTGGCTACTCGGAAGGCTGAGGCGGAAGGATCACCGGAACCCAGTGGGTCGAGGCTGCGGTGGCCGGGAGCGGCCACTGCACTCCAGTCTGGGCGACGGAGTGAGACGCCAACTCAAAAAAAAAAAAAAAAAAAAAACTTTCAGATAATAATTCCATAGAGTCTCTTTTCCTTGATATTGGAGAAGTGCTACCTCTCCAGATAAAAAGTATTCTGCATAATGGAATAATTAATGGCATGCTTGAATTTGTAAGCAAGACAGACTATATCACTGAGGCAATTGACAAGTTCCCCGACGAACTTGTGATGAGTAGTCACCTTTATATTATTATTGGGTAGATATTATTGTTTAAATGATTGCACCCAGAAGGTACTGATAACTGAATTGTGGCTGCCATAAAGAAAGGTTTCCAGGAGCATGCCTAGCTGGTTAGGAGTTGACTTGAAGCTAGGAGTGCCAACCCTAAATTGGAGTGGAATCTAAGAATATTATGATGCGTTGTAAACAGGCAAATCTAACAAGATTGAGAGATAATACAAATGTAAAATTCTGAAGTGGATTCTGAAATTTAGTTGTTTTAATTAAGAATGAGGGGATATGTAGCTTAGTGTTAGTACATATGTCAATGTCTTGGGGCTTTTTAGTGGGTAGGAGGCATAATAGTCACAAACACTCTCTTCAAATAGTTGAAAGGCTATGATAAATAGAAATTGTACTTGAGAGAGAGAGAGAGAGAGAAAGAGAGAGAGACATTGACTGATTGATTCAATTTCAGTGTAAGGAAGTACTACCTAACGGTTTGAGCTTTTTCTTGTAATGAGTCACCCTGCCAAAGTCCTTAGGAAGACTCTATTACTTAAACCTACTTCTTATTGAGAATCTCCTTCAAACTGGCATTTCCACTAAGTTCTAGCCTGACCCTTATTTCCCATACTTGGAGACTCATTAAGTAATCATTTAATGCAGCAGCTGATAAAAATAGTTTCATCACTGGCACAACTCCAGTTGTTTATCATTTGAATTGTTTCTTTGAAACTCGACTTTTCTGGCAGTGATCGAAACTGATGGGCACAATGGCATGCTGATATTTCAACGGTGAAGGATAAGGAAAGGAGCCTGTGGACAGCTGTGTCCTTCTGTGACTGAAGGGTAGGACATATGGTCTGCTTTGTAGATCTGGTGACTGCACCTTCCTGAGACGGTGCTGATATCTTCTAAAGGTTGTCAGTTGCCAAGGCACAAGCATGTACATAAAAATTGTCTTGCACTTGGAATTTCTGTGATTTCGTGTGTGTGTCATATATGACGCACAGGAGATACACGTTTTGAAAGGAAGGAGCTTCTGTTCTGTTGGCCCCACTGTTGTGGCCTGGCAGTTTTCGGGAGTAATGAGAAAGAAGCCTGGAAGCCATCAGGCTGTTGTTAGTGCTCACAACACTTCGGGACACTCTTGGTGTTTTGTTGCTTTCCTTTTTTTTTTTTAAACTTCACCTTATATCACCTTTCATCCTATTTTTATTTCTTTGTTCTCCTGCCTACTCTTCCTTTTTATGAAAATTTGAAGTAAGCGGTATCCAGGTGATCTGTACTCTGCGTTCACATCGTTCTTCTCCAGGGTGGAATCAAGGAAATGTGATGCTGCTGTTGCTCTTCGGTGTGATTTGTGTTTGTCTCTTCTCCACCGTCTCTTGAGGTGGACTTGAGGTCAGGGACTATGTTTTCTGCTTCCTATATAACTCCCCAGGTATCCAGTAGGCGCATCTGTGCATGGTGGGTTTTTAATAAGTGTTCTTGGCTGATTTACTGTACTGGCTGTTCTCCATAGCAAGAAAGCAATACCACGTTTTATTTCAAAGAGGCTATAGAGTATTGAGGCACAGAGTGTTTCAGAGTTCTTTGAGGTTGAAGGTAGAAGCTTGAGAAATTCTGAAAGGTAAGAGTGTGAGATTCTGAAAGATATTTTAATTCACTTTTTTGTCTTGAAAAATACTTTGTTTTATGTAATGTTTTTATCATATACAATATAGTTACCCTCTCTCTTCTCTCAGAAGTTCCTTTTGGTACATACCATCCCTCCCTCCTTCCCTCCCTGTCCCTCCCTTCAACTTTATTGTGTCATCAGATACTGTTGACTACCTTAAAAGTTTTTGAAGAATCACTTATAGAAGGAATACGATCTTCTGTGTTTGGTAGCACAATAGGGTGACAAGTTAACCATAATTTATTGTATATTTCAAAATAACTAAAACAGTGGAATTGGAATGTTCCTAACACAAAGAAATGGTAAATGCTTGAGGTGATGGATATCCCAATTATTCTGATTTGATCATTACGCATTGTATCCTTGGATCAAAATATCACATGTCCCCCATAAATATGTATACCTAGTATATATCCATAATAATTAAAAATTTAAAAATATATTTTTACTTTTAAAAAAACATTATTTTAGAATCATATGGTACATGTGAGGATTTGCTCCATAAGGCTTAGGTTTCTGGCAGCCCTTACCCTACTCCCCCAGTGGTGGAGATGGTACCCAGTGGGTGACTTGGTGTCTCTTGGCCCTCCCCCCGCACCCCCTCCTTTAGCAGTGCCCAGTGTCTGTTGTTCCCATCTATGTCCCCATGTGTGCCCAGTGTTTAGTGCCCGCTTATGAGTGAGAACATGCAATATTCAGATTTTTGTTTCTGTAATAGTTCACTTAGAATGACGGTCTCCAGCTCTATCCGTGTTGCTGCAAAAGACATGATTTTGTTCTTTATGGGCATGTAGTATTCTATCATATATAGGTACCACGTTGTATTTATCCAGTCCACCTTTGATGGGCGTCTGGGTTGGTTCCATGTTTTTGCTATTGTTGATAGCTCTGCAATAAATATATGCATGCAGGTGACTTTTTTTTAGAGGGATTTATGTTCCTTTGGGTGTATTCATTCCCAGGAATGAGATTGCTGGGTCTAATGGTAGCTCTGTTTTTAGTTCTTTGAGATATCTCCAAACTGCTTTCCACAAAGGTTCAACTAGCTTACAGTCCCACCAACAGTGTAGAAGAAGTGTTTCCTTTTCTCTACAGCCTCACCAACACCTGTTGTTTTTTGACTTTTTAATGATTGCCATTCTGAGCAGTGTGAGATGGTATCCCATTGTAGTTTTGGTTTACATTTTTCTGATTAATGATGCTGAATATTTTTTTTATATGTTTGTTGGCTGCTTATGTGTTTTCCTTTGAGAAGTGTCTGTTCATGTCCTTTGTCCATTTTTTAAATGGGGTTATTTGTTTTTTACCTGCCAATTCATTTGAGTTTCTTATAGATTCTGGATATTAGGTTTTTTTTTTTTTTTAAGCAGGATTTATTGAGAGTACAGAAAAGTTCCTACAATGGGAGGGGACCCAAGGGGGTTGCCCGATACTAGGTCTTTGTCAGATACATAGCTTATAAATATTTTCCCCATTCTATGAATTGTCTCTTTACTCCCTTGATGGTTTCTTTTGGCTTGCAAAACTTTTTAGATTGATAAGGTCCCACAGGTCAATTTTAGTTTTTGCTGCATTTGCTTTTAAGGATGGCTATGAATTTATTGCCTAGGCTGATGTCCAGAAGTGCTTTCCCTAGCTTTTCTTCTAAGATTCTTAGAGTGTGAAGTTTCACATTTAAGTCCTTGATTCACTTTGAATTAATTCTTATATATGGTGATAGGTAGGAGTTTAGTTTGATCCTTCTGCATGTGGTTAGCCAGTTTTCTCAGCACTGTTTGCTAAATAGTTTCCTTTCCCCAGTGTTTGTTTCTGTTCCTTTGTCAAAGATGAGTTGGTTGATGGTCTGTGGTTTTATTTCTGGGTTCCCTATGCTGGCCATTGGTGTAGGTGTCTATTTTTGTGCCAGTACAGTGCTGTTTTGTTTACTGTAGGCTTTGTAGTAAAGCTCGAAGTCTGGGAGTGTGATGCCATCAGTTTTGTTCTTTTTGCTGAGGATTGCTTTAGCTGTTTGGCTCTTTTTTGAATGAATATGAATTTAAGTGTTGTCTTTTCTAGCTGTGTCAAAAATGTTACTGGTAGTTTGGTAGAGATTGCACTGCAGACTGCTTTGGGTAGAGTAGACATATTGATGATATTGCTTTTTCAGTTCCTTGAGTGTGGGATGTTCTTCCACATGTTTGTGTCATCTTTGATTTCTTTGAGCAGAGTTTTGTAGTTCGCATTGAAAAGATCTTTTGCCTCTTTGGTCAGATGAATACCAAAGTATTTTATTTTTGTGTGTGGCTATTGTAAATGGGACTATTTTTTATTTTGTTCTCAGCCTGCTTGTTGTTGGTGTATAGGAATGTAACTGTATTTTACATGTTGGTTTTATATCCTGAGATCTTACCAAAGTCATTTATTAGTGCTAGGAGGCTTTTAGCAGACTCTCTAGGGTTTCCTAGGTATAGAATTATATCATCTGCTAAGAGGGATAATTTAACTTTCTCTTTTCCTATTTGGTTACCTCTAATTTATTTTCTTCCCCTGATTGCTCTCTCTAGGACTTCCAGTACTATGTTAGATTAGGAGTGGTGAAAGTGAACATCCTTGTCTTGTTTAAGTTCTTAGGTGCTTCTAGCTTCTCCATGGGGGTGGGGATATTGGTGGCTGGAAGTGTGTTGGGATTCCCACGTGTTTCCTGGGTGACTCCAGCCAGTGGGTCTGTCATGATGGGTCCATCTTGATTCTGGGTAGTGTTCTGCACCCAGCCAGTGTAGGAGGAGGTGTGGTGGGAGGGCCTGGGCTGTCTTTCTCTTGGCTAGGACTGTAGAGGTTTGCAAGAGGTATGTTTCTACACACCTACAGGCTTTCTGTCCTCTCCCATCCACACTTTCTTCTCCAAGAGCACTCTCCTGATCTTGTGTCAGGATTGCTTCTGGGGTGGCTGGGGTTGGAGCTTTGGAGCTGTCCTTTCTCTGCATCTCCCGGAGACTGACTGATAAACCCAGCCTGGGTTTCCAAGTTGACCTCCAAAGTACTGGGCTCATTCCTCCTTTTAGGGTTCTTTGCTGAGAGCAGCAGTTCGTTGTCTCCAGTGGGCCATCTTGGCCCTCCCTTCCATCTATTGCATTTGCAATATGATTTTATATAAACAATAAATGTATTGTCATTCAGTAAATACTTTGTAATTTATTTGCATTTAAGATTAGATTTCTTTAAAGTGAGACAAATATTTGTATCAGATTAAAAAAGCAACAGCATTATTAAGGTATTATATATTTCAACTTTTAAAGTATATAATTCAGTGTTTTTTTTAGTACAGTCACAAGGTTGTTCAGCCATAAGCACTAATTCCAGAACATTTTTATCACCACAAAAGGAAACCTGTACCAGGTAGCAGTCACTGTCAATTCCTCCCTTTCTCATCACCTGGCAACTATTAATCTACTTTCTGTCTTTGTAGATTTGCATATTCTGGGCATTTCATATAAATAGAATCATGCAATAATAATAATACAATAAATAGCACTTGTTTCCTGCTTATTTCTGTTAGCATAATGTTTTTAGTGTTTCACCCACATTGTAGTATTGTATCAGTACTTCTTTTTTATAGCTGGATATTCCCTTATATGTATATATCACATTTTATTTACTCATTCATTATATCATTCTATTAACGTTAACAGACATTAATGCTTCTGACTTTTGGGCTATTGTGAATAATGCTTCTACAGGCATTAACATGCAAGTGTTTGTGTGGACATACGCTTTCTGTTCTCTTTTGTATATAGGCCTATGAGTTGAATCATGGTCAAATGGTGACTCTGTTTAGCCTTTTGAGGAAATGCTCCTGTTGTCAGTGTCCTCACCAACACTTGTTATTCTTTGTCTTTTTGATTATAGCCGTCTTCATGGGTGTGAAGTGGTGTGTTACTGTCTTTATGATTTGTGCTTTCTTGATGGCTAAAGATGCTGAGCATCTTTTCATGGCATTTGTGAACTTTTGTGAATCTTCTTTGAGAGATGACTGTTCAGACTCTTTGCCCACCTTAACACTATATTACTTGTCTTTTTATTGTTGAGTTGGGAGAGTTCTTTATCTATTCTGGGTACTCATCCTTTAGTCCTTTATCACAGTGGTCCCCAACCTTTCTGGCATCGAGACCGGTTTTGTGGAAGACAGTTTTTCCACAATCGGGGGAAGGAGAACATCAAGCATTAGATTCTCAGTTCACCATAGGGTTCATGCTCCTATGAGAATCCAATGCTACCGCCGATCTGACCACAGGTAGATACCCTTCCCCTTGGTGCATACCCCCCCCCCCCCCCCCGCGCTTACCTCCTGCTGCGCAGTTGGTTCCTGATAGGCCAGAGACTGATGGTCTATGGCCCAGGGGTGGGAGACCCCAGCTTTATCAGCTATATGATCTGCCAGATGTTCTTCTAATCTGTTGGTTGTCTTTTCACTTTCTTGGTAGCCCTTTGAAGGACACAGGTTTTAAATTTTGATAAGTTCAGTCTGTCTATTTTTTTTGCTTTATTTTGGTTTCATGTCTAGGAAACCATTGCATACTCCAGGATTATAAAGGTTTATTCTTATGTTTCCTCAAAGAATTTTGTAGTTTTTGCTGCTACATTTAGGCCTTTGAAATATTCTGTGTTAATTTTGTGTGTGTTGTGAAGTAGGAGCCCAACTTCATTCTTTTGCTTTTGACTAACCAGCTGTACCGGCATCACTTGCTGAAAAGATGCCTTAACAACAACAACAACAACAAAAATTTGTAATTGTGGTAAAATATACTAAACAAGATTTACCTTCTTAACCACTTTTAATTGTACATTTCGGTAGTATTCAATACACACCGTGCAACCAGTCTTCAGAACTTTTTTCATCTTGCAAAACTGAATCTTTATACCCATTAAACAAACACTCTTCGTTCTCCTTTCTTCTTAGCCACTGGCAATCACCAGTCTGCTTTCTGTCTCTATTTAACTACTTTAACCACTTTAGATGCTGTATATATGTGGAGCCATACAGTTTTTGTCTTTTTGTGACTAGTTATTATTTTTTTTCTTTTTGATTCAGAGTCTTACTCTGTCGCCCAGGCTGGAGTGCAGTGGCACGCTCATGGCACTGCAGCCTCGACCTGTTAGGCTCAGGTGATCCCTCTTAACATAATGTCTTTGGTAGTCATCCATGTTGTAGGATGTGTTAGAATTTTCCTCACTTTAAGTCTAAACGATTTATGTATGCCACATTGGTTTTTCCATTCATCTGTTGATGGACACTTGGCATTGTTTTACTCTTTGGCTATTATGAATCATGCTGCTGTGAACAGGTATGTACAGATATCTCTTTGAGAAGCTGCTGTTAGTTATTTAGGGCATATACCCAGAAGTGGAATTTCTGTTGGGTACCTTTTTGAGGAATCATCATAATGTTTTCCATAGTGGCTGCATCACCTTACACTGCCAGCAACACTGCCAGGGGGTTCCAATTTCTTCACATCTTGATCCACACCTATTCATTTATTTATTTATTCATTTATTTATTAATTAATAGTAGCCATCCGGGGGGTGTGAAGTGAGTGATGAAAATATTTTTGCCCCAATGAATTAATTGTCTTGGCATCCTTGTTGAAAATCAATTGATCATCAATGTGAAGGTTTATTTGTGGACTCTGAATTCTAGTCCATTGATCTGTGCATCTGTCTTTAGGGCAGTAACACTGTCTTCATTACGGTGGCTTTGCAA
Organism: Tarsius wallacei; assembly: GCA_963574415.1. NCBI lineage: Eukaryota > Metazoa > Chordata > Mammalia > Primates > Tarsiidae > Tarsius > Tarsius wallacei. The sequence continues at coordinate 11,427 of CAUYQG010200490.1, read as the reverse complement.
TAACTTCTGAAAATCAGAATTGTGAGTTCTCCATTTTTTTTTCAAGATTGCTTTGGCTATTTGAATCTCTTGTATTTCTGTATAATTTTTAGGATTGGCTTGTCAATTTCTATAAAGAATTCAGCTGGAATTTTGATTGGCATTGCATGGTATCTGTAGATCACCTTGGGAAGTATTACTGTCTTAACAATATTAAGTCTTGTGATCTGTGAAGGTGCAATGTCTTCCCCTTTATTTAGGCCTTTTAAAATTTCTTTCAACAATGTTGTGTAGTTCTTGGTGTACAAATCTCACACTTCTTTTGTTATGTTTAGCTTATTCTTAAGTATTTTATTCTTTTTGATCCTATTGTAAGTGGAATTTTTTAAAAAGTTCATTTTGGGATTGCTCATTACTATTACATAGAAATGCAATTAATTTTGCACATTTATCTTACAACGTTACTGAAGCTGTTTATTAGTTTTCATCTTTTCTTTGTCAGGATTTTTCACTAGGATTTTCTATATGCCGATCATGTCATCTGTGGATAGAGATAGTTGTACTTTTTCTTTCCAATCTAGAAGCATTTTATCTTTTTTTCTTGCCTGATTGCCCTGGCTAAAACCTCTAGTACAATATTGAGTATAGTTGGCAAGAGTGAATATCCTTGAATCAGATTGTTAATGTTTGCTGCTTTGGGAATATTGATTGCTGACAATGCTCCTTTGAAAACTTGAAAGTGCAGTTTCTTATCCTCCTATTGTAACAAAAGTAATAAAATTTCTTCTATTGGAATAGAGCTTGTTATCTATTTTTAGAACATCAAGGTGTAAATTCCAAGTGGGCATTTTTCAAAACTTTGAGGTTTTTGCTCTATTAGCTTTTTGAAATTTTTTTCTAAATGTGACTAGAGTAAGTCAGCTATAGGACTTTAGTTATAGGACTTTTAAAAGCACATCTCTAAAGTATATGCCCTCCCAAAGAATTATGCTTTCTGGGTAGATTCAAAAAGAATGAGTAATTACTACTAGTGCTTCTCAGTCATGGTTTGGGTTAATGCCTTATAGTTCACACTCCAGAGGGTGGTTGTGGGTGGGGTGAAGGAAAGGAAGTGGTAAGAACTGAGCAAGAGGAGAGTACTATGACTCTCTATGACTGGGTGTCATAGTTTTCAGAGGGCATTGAATAGGTCCTGTGGACTGGCATAAAAGATAGGCATTAGCTTGTAGATGTAGAGAAAGATGGATAAATAGATAGGAACATCGTATTTCAGAGATTTAAAAATCAGTTTGAAAAGTTTGCCTTTGCTCTGTTTGCTATTAGAAAATCACTGAAGTTAAGTCTTGAGTTAGGAAGTTTTGGGGCAAAATAGTACTTTGAGAACTGCAGTCCCCAATCTTTTTGGCATCAGGGACCGGTTTCCATGGGCCAGGGTGGGGAATGGTTTTGGGATGATTGAATCTCATTAATTACATTTATTGTGCAGATCAGCTGTGGCATTAGATTCTCATAAGGAGCGCACAGCGCATGCTCCGTTCACAGGATTCATGCCTTTATGAGTATCTAATGCCTCCACTGATCTGACAGGAGGCGGAGCTTATGTGGTAATGTGAGCCATAGGGAGCTGCTGTGAATACAGATGATTCTTTGCTCCCTGACCTGCAGCTTACCTTCTGCTGTGCGGACAGGTTCCTAATGGGCCACACACTGGTGGCGATCCATGGCCTGGGGATTGGGGGACCGCTACTTAAGAAGATTTGCTTGTACAGCAGAAGCGAGACTTTAATGAGGAGAAAAAAAATTTTTGTTTGGCAATAGTATGTATTAGGGACTTGAGGGCAACTGGTACTAGGAGACCATTTAAGAGTGAGTAGTAAAGACTGAGTTCTTTGGCAGAGCACTGTTGCTTACACCTGTAATCCCAGCTCCTTGAGGGACTGAGGTGGGAAGATCATTTGAGCTCAGGAGTTCGAGACCAGCCTGGGCAACATAACGAGACCTTCATTGCTACAAAAATAAAAAATATTAGCTGGGCATGGTGGTGTGCACCTGTAGTTCCAGCTACTCATCTAGTTCTAGAGACCGAGGCAAGAAGATCGCTTGAGCCCAGAAGTTGAATTGCAGTGAGCTATGATTGTGCCACTGCACCCCAGCCTGGGTGACAGAGTGAGACTTGTCTCAAAAAAAGCAGCAACAACAAAAAAAGATTGGATTGAGTTCCTTTAGTTTGTCAGCTCTTAAGTAGCACAGTTCTTTTTTTTTTTTTTTTTTTTTTTATATTTAGTGCCTAGAGCTAAGTTCACATGTTCATTCAGTGAATGTATAGACTAGGTAATTTTGTCCTAGATAGGTCTGTTAGCAGTCTAAGATAGGAAGAATCTATATGATTGATATTTTGGAGGAAAAACGGAGATGATTTGTTTTCTAAGAGCATAAATGGTGTGTGTTAGGCTGAAGATGATACTAATGTGTCATTGTGGGGTTTTAAGGAAGAACAGTGCTGTTCCTGGGAGCAGGGAATTCAGCTAGAGAAAGAGGGGCATGAGAGAAGCAGTCGTGGTCATCTTTTTAGACTTGCTGAGCTGGACATTAAATTGCCTGGTATGCAGAGATTTAAGGGCTCCAATGAGAATTGAGGTTTGAGTGTTTCAATTTGGATACCATTATGTAGATAGGATTGTTTGAGCAGTAAAAGTTATTGGACTGATAAAACTATATCATATGCATGTGTGCAGAGGTGTGCATGTACATAATATACACACTCTTATACATTACAACCCAAGTGTAGATTGTTGATAAACTAATCTTCTTGTTAATATTAGCATAATGATGAGAACTGATTCTTGGAGTGAGCAGAGGTAAAAAAAAGGAGCCACAGGAAGAGTCAGAAAAGAAACAGGTAGAAAAACTGACAGCATAAAATTGCTCATGAGACTTGGTAATTTGTCTCATGTTTCAGAATGCAGTACCCCTGTGTCACTTACTGAGCCTGTACTGTATGCCAGGCAGTATGCTAGGCATGCTGCCTCTTTCTGTTCTCACACCAGTCTGTGATGTCAGTGCTGTTACAATGACGGCTATTACAGTAGCAGTGATGACAGTGACGTTGGTGCTGTTATTATCCTGATGATGAAACTGAAGTCTAAAGAAGTGAAAACTTGGCTAAGATCACTTAAGATAATAAATAAGTAGGATACCTTGAGGATATAAATCTAATTTTTTTGACTTCAAGCCCAATATTCTTCCCATTATACCAAAGGTATGTTGTTTAATTTCTGCAAGACACGGACTGTGTTTGTACAGAATCAGTTTTCAGTCAAGATTTATTTTTTATTTAGTTTTTATTTTAAAGATGTGGGGTACAGTTCAGGATTAGGTACATAAATGGTCATCATACAGGTGAAGTTTGGGCCTCCCATTGATCCTCACTTTACCTGGTTTGGGATTAGGTATGCTTATTGATGTTATGTCTGTTCTCCCAGTCCCCTTCCGGCATTGTCCTGCTACTGCCAATCCCTTTCTTGTGGTATTATGTTCCACTTATTCAGGATCCACTTATGAGTGAGAACATGTGGTACTCAGTTCTTTGTTTCTGTGGTAGATCACTGAGTATGATAGATTCTAAATCCATCTAAGTTGCTGTGAAGTCTATAATTGTATCCTTCTTTATGGCTGCATAATATTCTATTGTGTATATGTACCACACCTTTTTTTCACATTTTAAAAATCCAGTTCACTTTCAATGGACAGCATGGTTGCCCATTTTTTAATCCAGTTCACTTTCAATGGGTAGCATAGTTGATTCCATGTTTTGCTATTGTGAATGGTGTGGCAATAAACATGCATGCACAGGTATCTTTTTTGTAGAATAATTTGAATTCCTCTGGGTATATTCCCAGAAAAAGGGGATTGCTGGGTTGTATGGAAGGTCAGTTTTTAGATCTTTATGAAATCACCACACTGTTTTCCACAGAGGTTGTACTAATTTATACTCCCACCTGTTGTTTTTTGAATTATTGATGATGGCCATCGTGACCGGAGTTAGGTGGTATCTCAGTGTGGTTTTGATTTGCATTTCTTTGATGATTAGTGAGGCCGAGCATTTTCTCATGTGTCTGTTGGCTGCTTGTATGTCTTCTTTTGAGAAGTGTCTATTAATCTTTTGTCCACTTTTTAATGGGACTGTTTGTTTTTTCCTGTCGGCACGTTTGAGTTCCTTGCAGATCTTGTATGTTAAGCCTTTATCAGGCAGTTGGCAGATATTTTTTTCCCATTCTGTGGGCTGTCTTTCTACTCTCTTGATGGTTTCTTTTGCTGTGCAGAAACTTTTCAGTTTGATGAGGTCCCACTTATCTCTTATGACATGGGCATCTGGGGTTTTGATCAAGAATCAATTGACTATTCCAATTTCTGTAAAACCTCAAATTATAAGAATCTTAGAAAACACTGGAGTTAAGGCTTGTTAATTAGCAGCAGTGACTAGACAGTCATGTTTCCTCTGAAAACCGGCAGTGTGTACCGTTTATGTGGCCGCTTCCACTTTTCTGCTTCACATTCCTAGTGTGCCATTAGAGACAAAACTTCCTTTGAGTGCTTGCTGTGGATGTTAATTTAAAGGAGGATGCCAGTATTTTTATTTGAAGAGTGAATTATTCAGAAAGTGCCTTTTACACATTTTTCTTAAACTAGTATGTTTATTTTAGAAGTTTTTTTGATGCAGTTTTTGTTTGTTTGTTTGTCTCAGGGGACATCATTTTCAATGCCCAATACCCAGAGCTGCCCCCTGATTTTATCTTTGGAGAGGATGCTGAATTCCTGCCAGACCCCTTGGCTCTGCAGGTGAGTACTGCCTGTTTGTCTGAATGATCTTTATTTGCTGAAAAGAAAACAAGATTGACTTTTGACAATTGCTTAACAGATAGGGTTGTCAAATGTAAATTTTTCCCACCCCTCTTTTCTCTGTCCTGTGAAATAAATACAACTCTTTATGTGCTCAAGTAGTTAATTAAGAGATGCTTTTTATTGCACTTTTACTTTCGGGCTATTCAGAATTAATAAAAAGTCTCTAGCATATTGGTTGGAATATTATTACTTCAGTTTAAAAAGACATGTTGAAAACGCTTTCTTTGTTTCAATTTAATATTTCATGCCTGCAATCAATGTTTACTAACACTTCTTCACAGGGCTGGTTAGGAGAGTGGTTTTTGGCTCTAGAGGCCTTTTTTTGTTTAGGAGTGAAAGTGGCAAATTTGGAATGTATCTGCATTATCTCAGTGTTATCAGAAGGGTAAAGATCACATTAAGTGTTCTTTATTAAGACCAAAAACTTTGTAATTGAAATAAAATGTGCCTGGAATCAAAGCAAGAATATTCACCATTAGGGAAAAGGGTGATGGTTCTTGTCAGAGCATATACGGTTTAGTAGAAGTTGTGTGTTTTGCATGGCTGATGGGAAAGAACGTGTGCCAGTTCATTTAAATGGTTCAGTCCAGACAAAATGTCTCTTTCTTTTCCTTCTGAAATTTGCGTTTGATATGATACTTATACCATAGAAGTTTTATTGTTGTTCAAAACTATATTCTTAGTTTTGTTTTCTAGAAATTTTTTTTTTTTTTTGGAGTCATAGTCTTACTCTGTTGCCTCGATCTGCTGGGCTCAGCCAGTCCTTCCTCCTCAGCCTTCCAAGTAGCTGGAACCACATGCATGTGCCCAGCTAATTTTTTGATTTATCGTAGAGATAAGGCATCTTGCCATGTTGCTCAGATTGGTCTCGAACCCCTGAGCTCAGGCAGTCCTCTCACCTTTGCCTCCCAGAGTGCTGGGATTACAGGCTTGAGCCACTGCACCTGGCCTGGAAATTTTTTGTCTTGTTAAAGTTTTGTAATTAAAAGTTTTGATGATTTATTTTGAAATCCCCCCTCCACTTAAAGGGGAAGTATTAAACAGGAGGCATTAACCTAAACCTAAAGAGTTATCTTAAATTTTAGAACCCAACTGTAATAATACTGTGTTGGCAAGAGTAGGGTGGATTTGTGGTAGAGTTTCTAGTAACTGCATATAAGCTGTTATTTTATTTTTAAAAATTATAAGTTAAATATGACTCCTTTAGATGCTCTGTTACGTATTCACCACACATTAAAGCTGAGGGGCTTGCCTGGAAAATATGAGGCAAAGATTTCACCACAGACCTCACCTGTATTAAATCTGCCCAGTAGAGGGTAGACTATACCAGATGCCAAAGATGTATCACAGGCCGAGTGCCCCAGGAATTTAGAGAAGGTAGCCAGAAAAAGCTTGGTGATGACGGTAAGACTGTATTCTTTCTTGAAGAGTGGAACAAAAGTGGGAAGTATGCGAAGAACATTTTAGATGGGGGAGTGACATAGCACATTTGAAGAAGCTATGATTTGTATGCTCTATTAGAAGAGGGTACTGACAGATTTGCTGAAATGTAAGTTAATTCAAGGAAAGGCTAGAAGAGGTTAGAAGGAAGACTCGGGAGAAGGTTGTAGAGTGCACTGAACACTGGGGCCGAGCGGCCCTGAAGGAGTGATGAAGGGAGAGTCACCTGACATCATGGGACAGGAGAGACAGAGGACAGGAATTGAGGAGGATGCTTGTAAAAATTCAGTGTGGCAGGGGGAAGGGGGGCTTTGAGCTGGGGTGATGCAAGATGGAACAGACATGATGGAAAGAATAAGGAATGCCTGTAGACAACTTCTTTTTCTGGAATTGCATTTACAATTTGTAGTGTGCATCTTTAATACTGTCCAGCATTGTGAGAGGGTAGAATTTAAAAGCTAAAGGACCTTAAGATCCATCTTATTCCACTCTTATTTATAGCATTCTGTGACAGAGCTGGTATTATAATGCCACTTTATATGTTTAGTCCCTGAGTAAAATTATCACACGTGTTTTTGAGAAGTTAGCTGAAAAAGAACAGCCAGGAATCAAAGCTAGATCTAAGAGAAAGATTGCAAATATAGGCGAACACCTTCTCTTTAGTGGTAGTTAGTTAATCTAAGGCTTCAGCTAAGCCACGCAGGGCTTCCTCATGGACTGATGGCCTGGGCAGGCTCAGGTAAGAACAGCCAGCAGACATGCTCCACTGAGTTGGTGAGGTCCACATAGCCCTGGAGGATGCCCTGATGTTTGCTGTCATCTTATTAAAACATTAGGACAGGAGCAACTGCAAGACTGATGCTCAGCAGGCATTTCCCCAGACACAGCTTGCCTCTGAAGGGCTTTTCACTCAACTGCTGAAAGATTATGGTGTAATTCGTGGATTCGGTTCAGACTGTTCCCCTCTTCTGGAGCGGTCAGAGCACAGTCTCTAATAACCTAACTGGTCTACATATGGTTCTGAATGAAGGGACAATACGTATTTCATCACTCAGGGAGTGGGAAACAGAGTATCAACTTTCTTGGATTTTCCACTGAAATATTAACTGCAGAAGGGAATGAATTTGTGCCCCTGGCATCTGGGCGTGCAACCCAAAGTAGTTCCTATGGCAAAGTTTCTGGGTTTTATCTTAAAATTCATGAAAACGTTACATTTGATTCTATAATATACATACGTACATATATATATATACATATATATATATATATATATATTTTTTTTTTTTTCCCCCTTGAGTTTTACTCTGTTGCCCAGGTTGGGTTGCCGTGGCACAATCATGGCCACCCCAGCATCAACCTGCTGGGCTCTGGCAATCCTTCTGCCTCAGCCTTCCAAGCAGCCGGAACTACAGGCGCATGCTACCACGCCTGGCTAATTTTTTTATTTCTTATTGTAGAGACGAGGTCTCGCCAAGTTGTCCGGGCTGGTCTCGAACCGGCAGTCTCAGGCAATCCACTCGCCTCAGCCTCCCAAAGTGCTGGGATTACAGGCTGAGCCACCGAGCCTGGCCTATACCTATATTTTTGATATAAATTATAAATATTTGAGAAAAGTGGACTCTCCAAATATAGTTTTAGGGAATATATGTAATATATGTAATCTTTATTTATTCAGTTTATTTAAGTCTATTCCTTTCCAGAAAAGACTTGAAGTAGCTTAAGTAAAAGACACACATAAAGCTATTAGAAATACGTGAGGTACTCTAATCCATCAGATGAAACTACCTCTTTCCAAACACGTGCTCTCCATTCAGGGAGGTAAGGCCCTCCCTGAATTAACGAACCTGAGATTTTCAGATAAAAGTCAAATATTAGATAGATATAACATCTAGGGGTATCTTATAGACACTAGAGAATCATAAAATCATTTGGCTAGGACCTTAATGGTTCTGTGGTTTCCAATTCTGGATATACATTAAAATTATTTGGGAAGCCTATTAAAAATACAACTTGGACCTCACTGGACTTATTGAATTAGATGCTTTGGGGAGCTCCAGTACTGTTCAGTTCCCTGGGCTTTTTTTTATGTATAAGTTTATGAACTGTTATTGGGAACCACTGACTGAATGCATCTTTTACAGCAACTTCTCCAACAGAAGGCCATTTGCCTTTGCTTAACAACATTCCCAGTAAGACATCATTTTCCATCCTGGGGAGAACTCAAGTTATTTATTTATTTAAAATAACATTTATTGGGATAATTTATATGCCATACAGTTCATCTGCTTAAAGTGTATGATTCAGTGGTTTTAGGTTTATTCACAGAATTGTGCAACAATCATCACAAATTTAGAACATTGTCATTTTCCCAAAAAGAAACCCTAAATTATTAGTCACTTCCCTATCCTCTCATTTCTATCCACCCCGCCCAAGCAGCAATTTATTTGCATTTTGTCTCTATGGACTTGCCTTTTCTGGACATTTTGTATAAATGGAACCATATATCATATGAACAACTGTTTGACTTCTTACACTTAGTGTAATGCTTTAAATGAAGCATATATCACTGTTTAATTTTTGTATTGCCAAATAATATTACATTGTATGCATATCCACATTTTATTTATTTATTCATCACTTGATGGACATTGGATTGTTCCATGTTTTGGCTATTCTAGCTGTTGTTGTGTGAACATTTTTTTTTCTCTCTTGGGTATATACCACGAGTTGAATCACAAAGCCAAGTGGTAACTCTGTATTCAACTTTTTGAGGAGTTGCCAGACTGTTTTCAAAGTGACAGCACCATATTACGCCTCCACCAGCAGTGTTTAAGTGTGCCCATTTCTCTATGTCCTCACCAACACTTGTTATCATCTCTCACTTTTTAAGTTTTTTTTTGAGTTGGAGTCTCACTACATCACCCAGGCCACTGCAGCCTCGACCTGCTAGGCTTAGGCCATCCTTCCGCCTCAGCCTTCCAAGTACCTGGAACTATAGGTGTGTTCTACCATGTCCAGCCTATTTTTTGATTTATTGTAGAGACAAGGTCTCGCCAAGTTGCCTAGGCTGGTCTTGAACCCCTGAGCTCAGGTAATCCTCTCGCCTCAGCCTCCCAAAGTGCTGGGATTACAAACTTGAGCCACTGCCTCTGGCTAATCTCTCTTTTTGATGATAGCAATCCTAGAGGGTGTGAAGTGGTGTCTTGCTGTGGTTGTGATTTGTGCTTCCCTGATGGCCAGTGGTGTTGAGCATCTTTTCATGTGCTATTTGGTCATTTGTATTCTTCCTTTGGAGAAATGTCTATTCAGGTGCTTTGCCCACTGTAAGATTAGTGTATTTGTCTTTTTATTGTCGAGTTGTAAGAGTTCTTTCTTTTGGGCATATGTCCTTTGTCAGCTGTGTGATTAACCACATTTTCTACATTCTATGGGTTGTCATATCATTCTCTTGGTGGTGTCCTTTGAAGGCCAAGAGGTTTTAATTTTGAGGAAGTCTGATGGATCTATTTTTTGTTATTGTTGCTTGTGCTTCTGGTTTTTTACCTAAGAAACTATTGCCTAATTCAAGTTACTCTTATGTTTCCTTGGAGAGTTTTGTGGTTTTTGCTGTTACATTTAGGTCTTTGATTCATTTTGAATTAAATTTTGTATATGGTTTGGGTTGAGTCCTCATTTCATTGTTTTGCAAGTAGATTTGCAGATATATTAGCACACTTTATTGGAAAGATTATTTTTTTTCTCATTAAACTGTCTTGGCATTCTTGTTGAAACTCAATTAATTAGAATGTGAGGGGTTATTTCTGGACTCGCAATTTTGTTTTATGGATATACATGTCTGTCCTTCTACCAGTACCACACTGTCTTGATTGCTGTGACATTGGAGTAAGTTTTGAGATTGGGAAGAGTAAGTTTTCCAGCTTTTTTCTTTCCAAGATTGTTTTGCCTAGTGTGGGTCCTTTGAATTCCTCCATGCGTTTTAGTATCAGGTAGTCAATTTCTACAAGGAATCCAGCTGGAATTTTGATGGAGATTATGTTGAATCTGTAGACTATTTTAGCAACCGTACGACTTCCAAATCAGGAACATGAAATATATTTGTTTATTTAGGCCTTCTTTAATTTCTTTCAACTATGTTTTTGTAATTTTCGGAGTATAAGTTTTGTATTTTTCTGTCATATTTATTCCTAAGGATGCTATTGTAATTGGAATTTTTTTAGTTTCATTTTTAGTTTTACAATGTTGCAGTATAGAAATACAATTAATTTTTGTATTATATCCTGGGACTTTATAGCTCTGACTTTTTTTTTTTTTTTTTTTGAGTTGGAGTCTCACTCTGCCGCCCAGGCTGGAGCCGCGGCAGCCTCAACCTGCTGGGCTCAGGTGATCCTTCTGCCTTGACTTCCAAGTAGCTGGAACAACAGGCACATGCCACCATACCCAGCTAATTTTTTTATTTATTGTAGAGGCGAGGTCTGGCCAAGTTGCCCAGGCTGGTCTCAAACCTGTGGGCTCAGGCAGTCCTCCCACCTCAGCCTCCCAAAGTACTGGGATTATAGGCGTGAGCCACCACGTCCAGCTAGCTCTAACTTTTAATATAAAGTTTTTCTTTTTATTGAACAAAAATTTATTTACAGAAATTTTGGGGTTCATTGTTACTGTTCTTTATCTTTTTCTGCTTTTTTGAGGTAAACCAATTTGTTGAGGAAGCTGGATTATTATATATTTTGATACTGAGATGTGATTATTAAATATTGGCAGTGCTTTTTCTGTCAGTTCCTAAACTGAACTCAAATAATTTTCTTTTTTTTCTTTTTTTTTTTTTTGAGTTGGAGTCCCACTCGATCGCCCAGACTGGAGTGCAGTGGCCGCTCCTGGCCACCGCAGCCTTGACCTGCTGGGCTCCGGCGATCCTTCTGCCTCAGCCTTCCGAGGAGCCAGAATTATAGGTGCGCGCTACCACGCCCAGCTAATTTTTTTGATTTATTGTAGAGATGAGGTTTCGCCTGCCCAGGCGGGTCTCGAACCCGCGGGCTCAGGCAATCCACTCACTTCAGCCTCCCAAGGCGCGGGATTACAGGCTGAGCCACTGAGCCTGGCTAATAATTT
>CAUYQG010200486.1:0-10054 GCA_963574415.1 Tarsius wallacei | reverse complement strand
TTTTTTTAATCCAGTCCTCTTTTGATGGACAGCATGGTTGGTTCCAGGTTCTTGCTATTTTTCATTAACTTCTAATAAATGTTCATTGAGTATTCTTTATGTATGTGTATGCATGAAATTGAGATGTCAGTTGTATTCATCATTAGATTTTGTTTTAAATTTAAATAAATAAATTTTTAACATTAAGACTTTAGTTACATCCTTGAAATAAATAAAGTTACCCTTCCATGACACAAAACCAGGACAGAGGTCTGAAGGAGATGCAAATGATGTGGAAAATTTATGCAGATTACCAAAGTGCCATTGGTTATACCGCCTCATTATATCTTTTCTATTATTCCTATGATCTGTTATTCAATCCATTCTATGTTTAATTTAATCTATATGTGTTTACATATTATAGTCCCAAAGATATTATAGTCTCCTTATAGGAATGTATTCCAGTGGCACCCAACAAAATGCCTCCTGTAGAGTGGCCTCTGTGAAATCTCTGTGGTCTTGATTTGACTTAACTCTTACTCAGAAGGTTTGATTCGGCTAAGAAAAGGCAGAATTGGGGGCCCCTCAAGCATTATAAAATAAAGAAAAGGATGAGCTCAAGCAAGTACAATTGAAGAGTTCTCAGCTGTGTTTGAAGAGAAGGAAGCTTATAGAGAGATAATGAAAGATGAGGCTGCAAATACAGGTTCAGTGGGCATTACAGAGGGCTTGCATACAGATCTAAAGCATACATTTACCCTTTGAATATAGCAATCTTATATCCAATGCCAAAGAATGTCAAGGAGTTAGAGTTACAGGTGAAACATGCCTGGTAGAGGTAGAAATAATGACAGTGGCAAAGTGAAACACCATCACCCCTAAGAAATAGACTCCCAGTACTCAGCTCTAGCAATCAATGACATTTAGGAATCTAGGCATAGTGCTGCCAGAACCTCCAAATATTTTCAACAGTAGCCAGAAATCCATTATTCTGTAAAATAGCCTAATAATATCCTAATTCCTAAAGATTATCATTATTAACACACACACACACACACGCACACACACACACACTCATACTGCATGAGTCAAATAAAACACATCTACAAGCTTGCTATGACCCACAGACTATCAGTCAGTAACTTCTATGTTTGCAAAAATAAGCCATAGAAGAATTTTTTCTTTTAAGCATAAAGAATAATGTTTTTTTGCTGCCACTTTCTAAGTATAGAAAAAGTTGCAATATGACATCACATGACCCATTTGGGAATTCAAGTATAATAATGCAGCCCAATAGACAACCAGCAACTTTAGCAATGAGTCCAGAACTTTGCTGAAAGTATAGGCAGATCAGTGTTCCTCAAACATGCTGAAAAAGGGTGACTTCTTTATTTAACTCGTAAGTAAGCTGATTCTCCTCTTGAGCCTCCACCTACTAGTTAGTGAGAGAAAATAATAAAACTCGAACTCTATCCAGTTTTAAGCTCCATCTGGTACACATATGTAAATAGTCTCTTAAGTGACAACCCCCATCCCAACCCTTACCTTAACTTGACCTCCATGTGTATACTGGCTATATCCATTTGTGTCTAGCATAAGGATTTCAATCCACTTACTCCTGAGAACCTGTTTGTGACTGTCTCTACACTCTTTCTAAACTCCACAGCAGATTAGCTCATTATCCATCCTTTGGGTGAAGGAGATTCTCCCAAAAAACATCAGCCATCTGACCTTAGCTGACTTTCCCCTCAGTGATCACAGGTTTCATAACCACATCTCTGCTAGGTCTCCACCAGGCCTTGATCCTGGTGGTCCACTGCAACCTTTGCCAAAGCTCACCCCTCTCTACCCAACAGGTTCCCTGGGCCTCACCTCAGTGGCCAACCCCCAGGGACTCAGTTATACCAGCCAGGCCTCTCCTCTGTAATTATGCTGCTCTGCCCTCTTAACTAGACTAGGCTGCCCCATATTGGAACCCCTGTCCCTCTGTGGTTTCCCCTAAATGAGAAATTGATGCCATCCTGTTCTCACTGTCCCACCAAAATTATATAATGCACCTCTTGGGCAGGTAGATAAATTAGAGACTCACATCTAACTATCTTTTCCTTCTCTACATCTTCTATCATTTATCCTTTCCATATTTCCCTGAGGTTAGAGACAGAAAGTTTTCTTTTACTTTCTATATATCATATCTGTTTCCTACCCTGAAAGTACCTCACTGTGGAGAAGAGAGGGACATCATAGTCACATTGAAGCCCAACTCTATGTATGGGTCCTCCAGGTTGGGTATTTGTTATCTTAATGTGAGCTAAAGACATTTGGGCAATTCTTTCTCTCCTCCCAAACCTTCCAAGGCTATTATCTTCCTGTGCAAATGCAGCTAAATGTTGTCTCTCTCTCCTTAGAAACATGCCTAATCAATAAAACAAACACTATTCCACCTCAAGTTCAATCCCCAGAGGCAGAAAAATATTTAATTATAATAAGAAGGAATGTCATGTATTCAGAAAGGCAAAAAAAAAAAAATCAGCAACTTCAAAATATTACCTGCATTACTTTAGTTTTGTGGAGAACCATAAAAATGAAAATTAAATGAAGCTACATTCCCTTCATCTCAAACTTACTAAGCTCCTTTTGCGAATTTTGTTTCTCCAGCATCATTCCAAGGGAACTTTTAAACATTCAAGGCTTATATATTGCAGGTTTGATATAAATATGTCATGAACTTTTTCTGATACTGGGGAACATGGATTCTGAGGCTTTTAGACATATTGAACGATTTATCTTTTCATTCTAACTAACTTTTACTCTGAATCTAGAAAGCCCTCAAAACACAAAATGATTTAATATAAATGATGTAATGCTATGTGTATATTTTAGGCTTTTCCTTGCCAAAGTTCCAGTTTTAAAAAAAAGAAATTATTCTCAGAAGACACCGTACACGATGAAAGCTATTTATATCTCTCTACTCCTCCATTGCTCAGAATGAAAACCTCCTCTTAAAAACTTGTCAACAAATGTTTCAGTATAGTAAAGAATCCTTTTAAAAATGTGTCACAATTACTAACAATGTTTGGATTTATTGTCTCCATATAAAACAAATATTCTCTCTAATTATATAAACAAAACCAACATTTAAACCCCCGTGTTTTTATGATACTTCAGGAACATACCAGCAAAATAAGATTATGTACTAAAGGATTTGAATTTATTGTACTTATTTCAAGTCCATTCATCTACAGATTTTGATTAGATGGAGAAATTAGTATATAATATGTAGTAATCGAAGGATGTGAATTTTTCTTCATGACAGTATGAGAAATCAATTTAATTTTTAAAGGCAAAAAGAAAATATGTACAGTTTCTCTTAATATTGAGCCCCCAAATTTTAACAAACTGTCATTAAAATGAAAACTGTGATATTATGAAGAACTGTAGTTATTGAATGAACATAAAAATAGAAAATAGCAACGTTTAAGATGCTTGCTGTTCTTATTTTAGAAGATGACTACACAAAGCTAGTCTAAAGAGAGGGATAAGATTTCACATTTTATTGGCGTTTAGGGAAACTTTATACCCTGTCTCTGGAAAATCAGAAAGGGAAGTGGTCATAAGGAATCCACATAATAATGTATGGGAAAGCCAACTAGAATTTACAAGGGAGGCGGCTCTACTGGTGAATCAAAGAGCTGCCAAGTCACATGTTGCACAATTTATTAATCGTGGGCTGCTCCACCAGCCAGTAGTTTCTCCATTTTCTCCTCATTTATGACTCTATTCCCACTAACCCACTAAATTATTTTTGGTGCAAAATATGTGTTATGAGTGAAAACACAACACAGGACAAAATTAGAAGAAAGTCAACATTTGGCAGCTTTCAAAAGCAGGTGGAATGTGTCCAGATTGTACTTTGTCTCCACTTTGAGATTTTGATTTTGGTATGGGAATATTGTTTTGTTGTTAAATGCTACATAAGTCTTAGTTTGGTTTTTTAAGAAACAAGGACTAGGCATGGTTTTGAAGTCCGATTACCATGGATCTGCTGGCACTAAGAAATGCTATGTACCCTTGACCCTGCTCCAGTTTCCCAGTTGTGACCCCAAGTCAAGGGATTTTATAGATGACAACTGGCAGAAAAGATTGTCTAGGGGTTCACTTGAAGATTATCTTTGCTCATTTTGGAAAATGCCTAGCATCACATGTTGCCACTGTTATGTTCTACCTGTGTGTGAATTTTATTATTAAAATATTAAGTTACCCAATTCCCTTCTTCAATCATTATATGTAGCCAATATTCTAAAACACTGTATCTCTGTATACAGCAGATTTTCTAAATTGGAATAAAATCAGACAAGAGGTTTGGCTCAGGACTTCTCATTCAGCCTTCCTTTTTACTCACTATCAAAAGCTAAGAAACTACTGACTGATGTAATTTGGGCTAAACTGATGCTAAGCTCTAGTGAGGAAAATCTTCTTTAAGAATCTATCTACACCAGTTCCTCTGAGTGAAGTATAATGGATCAAAGAAACATCATCTCCCTTCCAGGCCACATCAAATCCCATTTGTCTCCGGACAGTCTTGTATGTTACTGTGCTACTGAGTCTCAACTAAAACCTCAGTAGACCCTCACATGAACATAGAAAAGTATGCTTATTTATCACTACACTCACCAGAAAAATTATCCTTTTAAACATTCTGAATTGTCACTCTTTGCCTAAGTAAATCAAACGGAGAGATCACATAGACGGAGGACAACGTAGACACAGAGCAATCTGCGTCCTCACTGATATTTGGCAATGTACAATGCATCTCCTCTTTAGACTACTCCTGAGAACAGTACCCACAGATGGTATTGATTCCACCAGTTCTCTCTCCACACCCCTTCATTCCCAGAAGAGAAACCTCACTTGTTAATTTACTGCTTGTATTGAGTGCAATCAAATGCACTTCCTCAGATCCCTTCTCTATCCTTCCTCTACCTTTGCCAATCTTCTCCTCCTTCACTGCTACTGTGAAGCTGTGTCAACTTGCCATAAAAATATCCTCATTTCTGCTTTAGATCTCATCCAGGAGTCTGGCTTTGTCAGCATCACTTCTCTTCTGCTTCTTCACTGTCTCATTCCCTGTTAGCCACTTTCCTTTATTTACAAATTTAATCAATCCATCCTGATATGCCACACCTCTACTTATCTATTACACAATTTCTCAAGAAGATTCTAAGATTCACAGAATCTTAGACTTCTAGAACATTAAAGCTGGAGAGAAACTTGCAGAACTTTATTCTAACTAAATCTTTTTATAAATAAAGGGACAAATCTCATGTCCTTTAGTTTCCTCTATGCCCACAATTTTAATAAATTCATTCATTCAAAGGTAATGATGGCTCATAATTTTTCTTAGTCTTTATCTTTCCTGGCTTTGCTATCTTGGGTAATTGTTTCTTCCCAGATAAATTATTTCCTCCTGATCATTCAGACCCATAACATTTATTCTAACACATAGTCATCTAAGATGCACCGAGGTCCACACAGCCGTTATCAAACTTCCCAACAAGTGCTTGACACAAATTCTTAGAGCCATTCCTAGCTCCCTTCTCCCTTCTGTCTTCAGTTTGAAAATAGTATAAAATTCTATCTATCCTCTCTCTTCTATTGTCCTTTATACCTTTCATTCTCTCTTCATAGATTGCTATAATAGACTCCTAAATAGGTCCTTCACATGCATTTTATATCCTCCTCAATACAGTTCATATATTTGCCCCTTAATAATTTTCATTAAGTGAAACTCTGATATGGTCATTTTACCCTTTAGACCATATTTAAGTTTATAACTCCAACTTCCAGTGCAGTTGCCAACTAAATAAACTACAATGCCTAGCATGCAAAGCTCTTTGGAATCTGGTCCCAGCTTTTATTTCAGAATCATCATACACTAGACTTCTTTTGGAACCTCAAATTGTAGTCAAAGTGATGGACTTGAAGCTCGATAAATATATTCCACACGTCCTGCATCTATACTATAGTGCTTTCTGTTTGTCTATCTTTAATCTCCTCTGTCTTTAATCTCCTTTCCTTCCTTCACCACCATCTTTGCTAACTAGAGCACTCATGATCCACCAGGGGAAACTCAAGGATCATCTCACTTATGCAGCCCATCCTGACCATGCAAACAGAAGGGAGTTTTCTCTCTGGAAAATCACAGTGCTGTTTGTTCCTGTTTGATGTCACCTAGAAGTCTAAGAGACTTTATATACCTTCCATGTCAGCAAAATGTTTGAGACTCAGAGCTGTTTGATTTTGAATTTTTTATAACTCAGTATAGTGCCTTGAGTTTGGGTATTCAAATATAGGTTTAACTGTTGTCTTTTAGATCCTAAAAAACTCAATAGGTTCTAAACTAAACTCTCCCTTTACATCTACCCTTGATCCCTCATTAAATTCCTTTTCACAAAATTCCCTAGACTGGGCTAATGGTTCCACCAGTAATCCAATTTATGAATTTGAAAATCTTAAATTTCTCACCTTTCAGCATAATTCCCATCAACATTTATGTTGATAAACAACTCTTGATATTCTCTTCTACAGTCTTATAAATATCTCACATCTTTTCACTAAAAATGCCTGTGTTTTAGATCAATTCTCAGCATGTTTTACCTTCATCATTGCCATAGTCTGGTGGCCCCCCCTTTGTAACTTGTTCTCCATGCTACTACTTGAATGATTTCTCTAAATGGCAAAACTGATCATTTAATTCATCTCCTTTAAATTTCCCCAGACTTGCTATAACCTACAGAGTAGCACTCTAACATTTTTTATGCTTTGAAAAGCCCTTAATTATCTGGTTTCTGCCCTCCTTTCTAGTTCCATTTTATATTACCAGTTTACATAATAATGCAAAGATTTAAAAAACTTAAAATGCCATTTCCCCTTGCTTAAGCAAATTTTGTTCATTTTTCAAGGTTCAACTCCATCATATCATAAAGCATTAGGTGCCCTTGCTCTGTCAAATCAAATAACAACTCTAAGTTTGTCTACTTTTACCAAAAGACCCAGAATCCCTGAAAAACTGGGAAATTGTCAAATTTTGGTTCATTTCATATAGCCTAATGAAAAGTCTGGAATATAATATAATATTTATAAAATTTTAAAAGTGTGAATCAATTAATTATAATCACACACTTATTCAGTTCTGATTTACATCAAACTATATTTATAAAACCATTTTTATACATTCAAAGTTAAAGACTAAATGATATATATTTTTAGACATAGATGTTTGTGTTAAAAGGAGAAATTAACAAGTAAATTGCAAACACAGATTTCAAGATAATACCATGAAAGTACCAGTAAATGTGCAATAGAGGAGCAACACAGAGGTAAAAGTTAGTTACTGTTAACCTAGTCCTTTGCCTGGCTGGTAGATTCACTAATGTTTACTCTGTGATTGATTAATTATGTTTTTTAAATTATGACCATTCATGGACCAACAATTATAGCATGACATGAATCAAGAATTGTGACTAGTCTTGTTATATAGGGAGTTTGGAAATCACATTGGGCATCAGATTTGTTTGGTTTCTTTTGCTTCTTGCTTTTCTATTCTATTCTTTCTTTCCTTTTTTTTTTAATAGAAAGAAAGGTCTTACTCTATTATCCAGACTGGAGTTCTCACTGCAGCCTCGAACTCCTGGGTTCAAGCAATCCTCCTGCTTCAGCCTCCCAAGTAGTCTCCCTGTCTGCCACCGCATTCAGCTAATTTTTTTTATTTTTTGTAGAGAGAAGAGCTCACAATGTTTCCCAGGTTGGTCTCAAATGCCTTGCCTCATCTACCCCTCAAAATGTTGAGATTACAGGTGTAAGTCATCATACCTGGCTGAGATTTATTTGGTTTTTACTTAACAAACAACTTAAATAGTTATTTTATTATATAGATTAACAACAATCTTTTTTATTTAAAGTGATATTTCCTAGGCAGATGTACCTTTTCACTATATTTTTAACTGAAAAAATATATAAATATGATAGAACAGATAGACCACTACAGGTATGAAGATGTAGGTGAATATATCTATTCTTGGATTAACATTTCTATGTGGCGTTTTCTTCACAAATTACATCTCTTCCTTGAAGAAAAAGCAACTGCAGTAGAAAGAATAGCCACAACTGCGTATTCTCCTGGACACAATGACAGATACAGGCACTTAGTCAACAGGAATTGACTGAGCAACTGTCATATTTCAGAATGCACTAGATGCTGGGAATACAAAGATAATAAAATATGGTTTCTGCCTGCAAAGAGCATATAGAAGCCAGAGCTTCCTCCTTGTATCACATTTATGAATTGGAAAATTGTCTTATCAGCTACTTGAGAGACTGCAAAATTCTAAAAAATTTATGATATGTTTCTTTATAGAAATAAAATATATTATTTGTGCTCAGAAAATAAAATTTGTTTTCTATTTTCTGACACAGAGTTTTGATATTTTATTAACTATAATTAAAGCGTTATAATAGCAATTTGATCTTTAAATTATATCTTAAAGCTTTATTATTCAATAGTTTACAAGGGAATATTACATAATTTTATTGTAAATGTAATAATAATTTAGGTTCATTTTATAGTGATTTTACAAATATTGCCTAATATGTTAATCAAATAGAAAACTCTGACTTATTTCTTTTCAGAATTTTATAGTAAGGATTTATATACATTTTTGAGATGTGCACACTATACACCTACTAATTATATTATCTATAAGACGGAGATAGAATAACAATGGAATAACAATGGAATAAAATATTAGCACTTTGAAAAAGCAGAAGTTTGGAAAAGTAGAAATTAAACCCATTCTAGATTTAAAATTTTTTTTTTCTTTTTCCTCTTTTAATTTTTATTTAAAATTGTGGAGTACAATTCAGGGCTAGGTATACAAATATTCACCGTGCAGTTACCCTTATCAATGAGGTGTGCCCCCGCTTCCCCAGGCAGATATTGACTACTGTCAATCCTACCTCCCCACCCTCCACTCTCCTCGCCACAGTTTTCCGCAACTTTCAATCCTTTTCTTATAGTAATACAGAAGTTGTTCAAGGTCCACTTATGAGTGAGAACATGTGATACTCAGCTCTCTGTTTCTGTGAGAGATCACTCAGTATTATAAACTCTAATTCCATCCAGGTGGCTGCGAAGCTCATGATTTTGTTCTTCTTTATGGATGTGTCCCATTCCAGATTTTATACACAGCAATATTGCCACTGGGTAATATACACATGGGAGATGTTACAAGTGATGTTTTGTTTAGTGAATAGATAAATAAGTTTAAAATTTCAGTTCAGCATTCTTTTAATGGTAAGTAAAGAAATTGATGGGTATTATGACAAAGAAGAAAGGTAATACATTTAAAATTGTCTGATTCTTTTTATTTTCACTTTACTAGTATTGGACATATATTTCGCAATTATCATATGACTCATAAGTGCAATGCTTTGGAGGGGAATCCTTGCCCAATGGTAAAAAAAACTACTGGACAGCAGAACGGTTAGAAGTGCCAGGTATAATCTAAGCTATCGAAGTCCATGAAACTTCATAGAAGAAACAGAAAAATTCTAAAAAGGAAAGAAAGAACTGATATGTCTATTGTAAGGATAAGCCTATGAGATTTCAGTGATTTATTATAATAGAAAGGAAGTGAACAAAGCAGAGGAAAATGAAAGCTTTCACAGAAATAACTTAGCAGAGAACTTCAGAAACTTTCCATAATGTCTGTGATCCTGGTTATAAAAAGCAAAGAGAAGCCGGGCTCGGTGGCTCAGCCTGTAATCCCGCACCTTTGGGAGGCTGAGGTGAGTGGATTGCCTGAGCCCGTGTGTTCGAGACCCGCCTGGGCAAGTGAGACCTCATCTCTACAATAAATCAAAAAATCAGCTGGGCGTGTAGCGCGCGCCTGTAGTTCCAGCTACTTGGAAGGCTGAGGCGGAAGGATCGCCGGAGCCCAGCAGGTCGAGGCTGCGGTGGCCGGGAGCGGCCACTGCACTCCAGTCTGGGCGACAGAGTGAAACTCCAACTCAAAAAAAA
>CAUYQG010200482.1:0-23484 GCA_963574415.1 Tarsius wallacei | reverse complement strand
TCAAACTGATAAGCTTCTGCAAAGACAAAGAAACCATTGAGAGAGTGGGGAGACAGCCCACAGACAGGGAAAATATTTGCCAACTGTATGTCTGATAAAGACCTAACATCTAGGATCTACAAGGAACTTAAATGTGCCCAAACCCCCCCCAAAAAAAAACTCTCCCACTACAAAGTGGGCAAAAGATATGAATAGACACTTCTCAAAAGAAGACATACGAGCAGCCAACAGATACATGAAAAAGTGCTCAGCCTCACTAGTCATCAAAGAAATGCAAATTAAAATTATGCTGAGATACCACCTAACTCCATTCAGGATGGCTTTTCATCAATAACTCAAACAACAGGTGCTGGAGAGGATGCAAGGAAAAGGGAACACTTCTACACTCTTGGTAGGAGTGTAAACTAGTACAGCCTCTGTGGAAAGCAGTGTGGCGATTCCTAAAAGTTCTAAAAATCAACCTTCCATATGACCCTTCAATCCCCCTACTGGGAATATACCCAGAAGAACTCAAATCACTCTATAAAAAAGATACCAGCACATGTATGTTTATCATAACATTGTTCACAGTAGTAAGTAAATGGGACCAACTGTGCTGCCCATCAAAAGAGCCACTGGATTAAAAAAAGTGATACATATACAGGATGGAATATGATGCAACCATAAAGAAGAACAAAATCATTAACTTCACAGCAACCTGGATGGACTTCTCACTCATAAACGGACCTTGAACAATTATTGTAATACTATAAGAAAAGGATTGGCAGTAGTGGGAAACTGCAGAGAGAGGAGTGGGGAAGAGGAATTGGCAATGGTGAGAGTCCTCCTGGGGAAGGGG
This sequence comes from Tarsius wallacei, assembly GCA_963574415.1. NCBI lineage: Eukaryota > Metazoa > Chordata > Mammalia > Primates > Tarsiidae > Tarsius > Tarsius wallacei. The sequence continues at coordinate 22,646 of CAUYQG010200482.1, read as the reverse complement.
AGGCAAACCTCATCAACAAGGGTACCTGCATAATGAACATTTGTATACCTAACCCTGAATTGTACCCCACATCTTTAAAATAAAAAAAAAATAAGTAAAAAAAGAATAATGTCTTACATTGCCTTTTCACAAACAAATGCAATTCCTGCCCACCACTTCCCTCATTCTAACCCCCTAGAAACTACTAATTTGTTCTCCGTTTTCTAAAATTGTTCACTTTAAGAATGTCATAAAAGTAGAATTATAAAGTATGTAACTATTCAAAGGAAAAGGGAGGCCACCTGTCTGTTACTGTCAGAAATTCAGGTTCCCCACTTGGCTTTTGTTATACCCAAGGTGAGGACTCAGTATTGCTGGATGAGCAAGGGAGGGCTAGCTCTCCACTCAGCCTCCACTCAGACCACCTTGGCTAAGAGGAGCAGAAATACCTAATCTCTGCTTCCCACAAATTTTTCAGTGGCATTATGGTGGAGGGATCTTGTTACTGCTGGAGAGGGCTAAAGTCTTGGCTCCTTATTTGCCTTCTTTTACATCACTCTCCCAAGTATGATTGGGTGCCTCCTTATTGCCTAGTGAGGGAAGAATTTGGCTCTCCATCTGACATTTGTCTGCATGGAAAGGAGTGAGATTATAGTTTTTTCTATGGTTTGGGGTAAAATATAGCAGTTATTGTGTGAAGATTTTCTGTCTTGCTAGACTGCAGTATTGCGTGGGCTGGCTAGAGCAAGCAGATTTGCGGTATTTCTGTCAGTTGGTTCATATTTCCAGATTACTGGCTTCTGAGGCAAAAGGAAAACCCCCCAAAACTCACCACCTTGTTGTTACTTAGGCCTTGGCTCATTAACTCCATCCTTTAGTGTTCCTTTGTTTTCTATTTGATGTGCAGGGTTTTTAGTTGTACATAGTAGGAGGAATGGGAAAAAGTACATATAGTACATCTTCCTTGAATCAGAAGTCCATCCATGGATATATTTTTAATATTATGCATGATACTCTTGAATCAATCTATTCAAGATAAATTTATTTAATCCATGTTAAGTGCTGTGCTAGAAACTATTGGGATGACTGTGAGGAAGCAAATATATTTCTTATGCTTTTAAAATGTAGAATTGTATAGTCTTAGACCTTCTTTGGATTTCATAGATCATCTTTCAGTCACTTAACTTTTCAGAACTAGGAGATGAAGCACAGAGATTGAGTGTCCACTCAGTTTGCTACCATTGGTTAGTAGCAAAACTATCACTAGTCCAGAAACCTTTCTATTCTATTATGATGCGCTCTCTACCTTAGAAATTCAACAAATTAGTTTTGTTTATTGGAATTGGAGTAGTTTCCTTCCATTATTTCACAAGTCTAAATAGAAACATTGTAAACTAGGGAAATTTCCTTTCATTATAAGAATTTCCTCATTAATGTGTACAGATGTATTTATAATGTGAGTATACATAGACTTTTGTCCAAAAGTAGAAATAAAATTCAGGAAAACTAAATTTCTATGATTAAATCTGTATTTAACCTATAAAAACTAAAAACATTATGTGTTAATATAATAAAATTTGTAAAATACTGAGGCCATTTCAGGAAATGTTTAAAGTTCCTAGACTCACATCACTTGTTTTATCCTGAATCACTTCCCAAACTGTAATGTTTGCTATTTTGAAATGTTCTTAGGTATCGAATTCTAAATTATAAATTTCAAAGTTCTTTAAATGTAACTCCTTTTATAAAAAAACGAATTTAGTTTACTCTGTATAAGTCTCCTTGACCTCAATGATTTTCTAATACCTTTCATTAAGTGGACCCAGGCAGCCACTCTTTGCTTTACTCAAGCTCCAGCTAAAGCCAGCTGTTCTCTGAGCAGTGTTTTTATTAACTTATTTAGGAACTGGGGCATATCTTATTACTCTATTTTCCATTCCTGTCCCATGCAGCTGTAGCTGATACTTTTCATAACAGCCTTTACATATCAACCTCCTCCCCCATTTTTTCCTTGTTCTCTTTTACTTCCTTTTTAAAGTAAATTAAGCATGCGTGTGTGTATGCGTAAGCTCTCTTCTTTCTTTTGGGTAACCATATTACTTGAAAGCTTCAGGAATGTACCTATTTTTTGTATGAGACTATAAACTCCATGAAAAAACATTTACTAATGGTGTAAACATTCAGAAGTGTAGAATAAATGGATTTTAATGAAAGCAACATTTCTTAACTGCTACATTAATTTAGACTTAATTTAATATCAGTCCAATGTAAATATAAGGAAAAGGAAATGAACAGACAGAAGGCTGTGCAAATTACTGTTCACCTTAGTGTATTTCAAATAAGTTTCATGGTATACAAAAACAAAAATAGGAGGAAGAAGTTATTTTATAAATATAATATATGCATAAATCGCAGCCACTATAAGATTAAACACTTTCAAAATTTAAATACAGTAAAAGTGACATTTTTAGTATATTAATAAAATATAATTGCAATTTGAATTTTCACCACCTATGCACTACAACCTTGAATAAATCACCCATTGGTTCAGTGTCTGCATACCTTATTATGAAGAATGACTACTTTAAAAACAATTTACAATATTACAATTAAAATTTACAATTTACAATAAATATTATTTCATATGAGTCAAAAAAATAAAATCTATGCCAATTAAAGAATATGTTAAAAATTAATAGTCCAATGTTTTGAAGCTAATTACAAATTAAATTAACCTACTTCAGATAGTGGTTTTTAAAAAAATCCCAGTTTGTAATTTTTTAGTCACACTACATTAATGATATTTATTGTGTATATGAGAGGTCTAACATTTTTAAAGTTTGGACTTGAAATTTAAAACCAACTTTGTATTTAGGATGTTATTACAGAGAAATGTGTAAGACGTGTACTCCAAAAACGACATAGGATGCTATTTTCAGAAATACTGTTAGGAACTTTGCTTGCAGATTAAACAGGTACCTAAATAATTTAACAGGTACCAAACAATAGCTGAAAGTAATTGTTGGCATACTTGGGCTAATCTCCATTATGTATAGATGAGAAACAAAGTAAAGCACTTAATTATTTTTTCTATTGAAAGTCAGATTTATGAAATATTATCAGAAGATACAAGTGTCTAGTACTTTTAATTTCTTTATATATACAGTACTTGTGCCTTATTTTCAATATTATTGCTACATTTTAATGGGAAATCTTTTATTTTCATGTTTTCTTACATTTTCTACTTGTAAGAAATTTATGTACAGTGAAATGCATGGAACTTAAGTGTACAATTCAGTGAATTTTGACAAATTGCATGGATCCACATAACTGCCATCAATAAACTAGGGGGCACACCTCATCAACAAGGGTACCTTCATGATGAACATTTGTATACCTAACCCTGAATTGTACCCCACATGTTTAAAATAAATAATTAAAAACAAAAAAATTAAAATTAAAATAAACACATACAACATTTCAACATCCCATAGCAAGTTCTCTTGTTCACCCACTCTTCAAGACAACCATAGTGCTGGTTTAAATTACCATAGATTTATTTCATTTGTTCTTAATCTGTAAAAAACACACCCACTAGCAATGTATGACCATTCTAATTACTTCTTATTCTCAGTAGAATTTGGTGTTATCAGTCTTTTAAAATTTTAGTCATTCCAGCTGGTGTAAAGGAGTACCTATCTTATAACTTTAATTTTCATTTCTGTGATGTTGGTTGGATACTTGTACATGGAAAATTATTAAAGTTCTGTGATATTCAAAAATTTTTGTTACAACATTAAAAAACATCTGGTTATTATGTGCATCTATTGCTTATGTAATAATTTTGTAGGTGAAAGAGCTTGCAGCAAAGTTTTTATTTTATAAGATTACTCATAGTTAATATACCATGGTAACAATTTGAACCTTGAACTGTCCTTTGGGGAAGTTTCTGTTTAAGTCTTTAGTACGTTTTTTCTTGTATTGTTTGTCTTTTTTAGTGATTGGGTTATAGGAGTTCTTGATATATTTTGGATACAAGTTTTTGTTATATATAGTTACTAGGTTAACTTTCCATTTTGTTAATGAAGCATGTGAATAAACAATTTTAATTTTGATGAAATCCAAATTAGTAATATTTAATCTCTTATTAGCACATTTTATGTCCTATCTAAGAAACTGTTGCTGACTTCAAACTCATAAAGATAATAACTTGTGTTTTATTCTAGAAATTTTTTATAGTTTTAGCTTATACATTTATGTTTACATTCATCTCAAGTTGTGTGCGTGTGTGTAGTGTGAGATGATTTAAAGTACATTTTTAAATACATTTATCAAAAGTTTTCCAGAACTATTTGTTAAAATACTTTTCTTTCCCTTTTTGAATTGCCTTGGAGGTTTTTTTTCAAAATTTACTTGAATTCATGTGCTTGAATGTATTTCTGGAATACATTTTTCTATTGATTTTATTTATCTGTCTTCATAATAACACCTTACTGTATTGATTATTATAGCTTTATAATGTCTTGAAATGGGTTAGTGTAAGTTCTACAAATGTGTTCTTTTTCAAAAATTTATTGATTATTTTTGGTCTTTGTATTTTCATATAATCTTATAATGAAAAACATCTGGTTATTATTTACAAATAACAGTGACATTTTCATTGGAATTGCATCATATCTATACATGAGTCTGGAGATAATTCAATTAAAGCTATTGAATTATCCATGAAAGCTAGGCATGGTGGTTCATGCCTGTAATCCCAGCATTTTGAGAGGTGGGGACGAGAGGATTGCCTGAATCCAGGATTCAAGACCAGCTTTAGGCAACTTGGTGAGTCCTTGTCTCTACAATAAGCAAAAAAATTAGCCGGGCATGGTGGCACGCACCTGTGGTTCCAGCTATTTAGAAGGCTGAGGGAGAAGGATCAACTGAGCCCAACAAACAGGTCAAGGCTGTGGTGACTATGAGTGTGCCACTGCATTCCAACCTAGACAACAGAGTGAGACTCCAACACAAAAAACAAAGAAACAAAAACAAAAACAAAAAACAAAATAAAACAAAAACCAATTCCTGCCACTTTGAGAGTTATCCATGAACATGTTATATTCTTCCATCTTTAAAGTTTTTACTTTCTGTAGCAATGTTTTGCAGTTAATATTCCCATGTATTTAAAGTTTTGATGTTATTCTAAATATAATTATTTTAAATTTAGTTATTAATTTGATTCAGAATATAGAATTAGAATGGATTTTTATATTGATAATGTATTTGACAACTTTGCTAAATTTACTTCTTAGTTCTAGAAGTTTAAACATTTTTTTATGTTTAAAATGCCATGTCTTCTACCATCCAAAGTCCTTTTTGTCTGTTTTTTAACTCTACAACCCTATAGCACTGACTGGACTCTCTGGAACAACGTTATATAGAAGTGGTAAAAGCAGTCATCCTTGCAGAAAGATTAGTTTTTTAACATTTTATATGATGTTGATTGTAGACTCAGGCAGAAAGATTAGTTTAACATTTTATATGATGTTGATTGTAGACTTTCCATAGGTCCCCTTTATCAAATTGAGGAAGATTCTTCCATTTATAGTTTGCTATGAGTTTTACTGTGAATTGGTATTAAAATTTATCAGTTGATTTTCTGGATGTATTGAGGTAATTATATGTTTTTTCTCTTTTATTTGGTTACTATGATAAATTACATGACTCATTTGAATGTTAAATTAAATGTACATTCCTGGGATAGAACACATTAGGTTGGATGCATTTTATTTCAATATATGGCTGAATTTGAGTTGCTAATATTTTACTTAGGATTGCTGTGTTTTGTTCAGGATAGATATTGATCTGTAATCTTTTTTATTTTAATGTCTTTCTCAGGTATTTATATTACAGTTATACTGTCCTAATGTAAATAGTTGGAAAGTGTTTTTTCCTCCTTTATTTTCACAATTAATTTTATTTCATCTTAAACTGTTTGATTGACTTCACCAGTGAAACCATCTGAACCTGGAGTTTTCTATTTTGGCAGATTTTCAAAAATTACTTCTGCTTCTTTAATAGATACAGGATTATTCATGTTTTCTATATCATTTTATGTAAGTTGTGCTTTTAAGAAATTTGACCATTATATGTAAGATGTCAAATTAATTGGTTTAAGGCGTTTGGACATCTGCAGTACTATTCCTACTTTTATTCATAATATGAATTATTGCATTTTTATCTTTTTATACATCTAAATAAATGTTTTTGAATTTTATTAATTTTGCCAAAGAACCAGCTTTTGAATGAATGTTCTTTATTGTTTGTCTGTTTTCTATTTCATTAATTCCTGATTTTTATAATTTTCTTTCTTCTAAATATTTTGAGTTGACGTACTCTTCTTTTTCTGTCTTCTTAAGGTGAAGGTACAAAACTGATATTAAACCTTTCCTCTATTTCAATTATAATAACAGCTATAAATTTTCTTACAATGTTTTATTTTTAGGTAACAATTATTTTCTAATTTCCTTTGAGATTTAGTCTTTGAGTCATGATTATTTAAAAATAGGTTTAATTTTCAAATGTTTGAGACGCTTCTAGATACATTCATGTCATACATTTTAAATGTATTTTCATTGTCAAAGACACTTTTGTAAGACTTAATTTTTAAAAATTGAGATGCTGTTTTCAGCTCAGCATATGATTTATCTTGTTGAATTATCTTTCGTGCAGTCATGAAAATAATGTGTATCCTTCAGATAACGGTGTTGCAAAATCTCTGAATCATTACCACTTTGTAGCATAATTGTTCTAACAATTACTGAGAAGAGATGCTAAAATATCCTACTATGATTGAGAGTCTGTTTCTTCTTTCAGTTGTCTGTGTTTGCTTCATGTTATTTAAACGTTTTTACTAAAAATAAGGATATTTATGATTGTTATATTTTACTGAAAGATTCTTTAATCATTATATACTATACTATACTATTCTATATCATACTATTTTGATCTTTGCGAATACTCCTTTTATGAAAGCTCTTTTGTCTGATGTAAATATACATAATCTTTTGATTGATATTTGCATCATATATTTTTTTCTATCCTTTTCTTTGAATTCTTTGTGTCATTGTATTTATACTGTGTTTCTGGTGGACAGAAAAGTATATTTCTTGAGGACAGAACATAATTGAGTCTTTCATTTTTATCTTGTCTGATGATCTTTGCCTTTTAAATAAGGTATTTAATGCATTGAAATTTAAAGGTATTCATTTAATTGAGTTTAGATCTATTATTTGCTCTTTGTTTTCTATTTGTTCTATTTTTTTGTTGTTCCTATGTCCTGTCTTTCTTACCTTTTTATGGAGTAACTAAATATTTTTAACATTATATTTTAATTCTTTCATTAAATTTTAGCTATTTTAAAAATTATTTATTTTACTGATTGATCAAGGGATTACAATATGATTCCTTGGTTTATTATATCTACTTGATATTATATAACTTTCTATAAAATAGATGAACTTTGCGACGTATATTTAATCTATTTCTCTATAGTTTGTGCTTTATTGTCACATATTTGATAGCTAGATATTTTAGTGATTTCACATCTATGTACATCATAAACCCCACAATATATTGATTTATTTTTACTTACAGAGAGCTAGTAGGCATTTAAATAAATTAAGAAAAGGCTATATATTTACATTACATATTTATAATTTCTGGTGTTCTTCATTTATTTATGTAGTTATACCTGGTTTCATTTTCTTACTGACTGAAGATCTTCTTTTAGCATTTCTTGCAGCTTAGGTATGCTAACATTAAATTCAGGTTTTACTAATATGAAAAAGTAGAATTTTTTTCTTCATTTTTGAAGGATAGTTTCTCTGGATATAGGATTCTGGATTAATAGTTTAACAACCCCCCTGCCTTTACTTTAAAGATGCCATTCTTTTCTATTCTGGTACCCTTTTTTTTTTCTGATGAGATGTCAGATACCATTTTTGTCGTCAGGTCTTGTGTGTGAAATGTGTTATTATTTTTGACACTTTTCAAATTTTTAAAAAATCTTTACTTTTGAGCAGTTTAACAATGATGTGACTACTGTGGTTTTGTTGCATTTATTTTGCTCTTGGTTCATTGATATTTTTATGTTTATAAACTAATATTTTTCTAAAAATTGAGGAATTTTTGGCCATTTAAAGATATTTCTGTTTCTTTATCTTTGTGGGACTTAAATTACATATCTTTTGATATTATCCCTTATGTGACTGAATCTCTATTCAAGTCTTCACTTTTCTTTCTTTTTCTTCAGATTGAAGAAATTCTATTGATTTTTCATCAAGCTCATTGACTCTATATTCTGCCATTTTTATTGTGGTGATAAGTACATCTGATGAGTTTTCATTTCAGATATTGTACTTTTGAATTCCAGGATTTTTATTTAGTTCTGTTTTATTATTTCTACTATTGTGTTGATATTCCTCATTTACTTTCAATTATAATCATTTTCCATTTAGTCAAAAAAAATTTTTATGATAGTTTTTAAAAAGTCGTTTTCCATTAATTCCTACATTTTAGTTATCCTGTGGTCTTTCTATTGACTGCTTTTTCCTCTTGACTATGAATCTCAGTTCCTGATACTAGTAATTTTCCTACCTGCCTAGAAATTTTTGAACTTATATTGGACATTGCAGATGATGTGATGCAGAAACTGTGAAGAGTGTTGACTTTTTCTTATGAGCCATTCATTAAATGACTGAATTATTATTTTGTAGATGTGTGCTTTAATTATTTGTTTTGGTTTCATCCTTTTTTATAGACTACCTCACTCTGGGGACAGAGTAAAGTAAAGGTATGGCCCTTTTGGGGTTTCAATATGAAGTCTGACCTGTTTACCAGCCCCTCAGTTTTGTGGACTTTAAACTTCAAACTCTGTCTCCCCTGAAGTAGGAAACAACTAATATTTTTATTCAGTTTTTTAGCTATTGCTTTACACTGTGCCCCTTGGATTTTCCATTGTGTATGTATAATTAAGAGATTATACAAAGATTTCAGGAGTGTTTAAATCCAAAATTTGAATCTAACTCCTCTATGGCATTCTCCTTTTCCAACTACTCTAGCAGACTCATATTTTCTTCTCTGATACTTCAAGGCAATAGTTTTTTTTTTTCCCCTTTCCCTGAGTTCGTACTTATCTATGGGAAGGTTAGTTTGATCCAAATTATCACCAGATCTGAGTTCCCCAAACTTATGTTTTGTGAGTGAAATATTTTGGTATTCATTTTGGCTGCTTTACAAACTTACTTTTTTCACGAAAATATGAATCTGAGCTCCTTTCATGATTTTGACAAAAATTCTAGTCACATAGAGCACTTTTGCGGATAATAGCCTTAATGGCATTTGGTGATGGGTACTTTGAAGAAAGGTTTACATTGCAATAATATACATGACTTTAAATTAATCATTAGATATTTCTGTTCTTAAACTTCTTCAGGAAGCTAAGGATTTTTCTGTTGTTTACTTTACACTACAGTCTTCAGCCTCATGCCATCCATTGATTCTTTCTCCTCTATTGATTGTTTCTCCTACCATCTCTGATTTCTCTCTCTCTCTGTCTCTCTCTCTCTCTCTCTCTCTGTCTATCTCTCTATCTCTTTCTTTCAGAATCTCTGAAAAAAATTCAAATGCTTTATTCTTTCTTGTGGATATTTTCCCAAAGTTTAGATTCAGGATGACTTTTGTATATTTCAAGCAATAAAGTTTTTCTGTACAATCATAGTCCTAAACAAATTTAGAAGAGAAAAATTGTTTTAAGTAGAATTCAGTTACAATCAACATTTGGTGGCACTTGTGTTTTTGAAATCTGTTCATCTATCTACAGATCCATTCATCCATTAATTTGTTCACTTATTCTCTACACAAGTCTTTTTTAAGTACCAATATGTCAGACATTAAATGTTTACCTGTTTTTTATGACATTTTTTCCTGTTCTACTTTACTACCCCTTAGCTACTGACTTGACCAGAGACTCACTTCTCTATCATCTGCTGTTCTGGTATGAGGAGTACTCCTTTCAAACGCTCATTCACTCTCATGATTTCAGTTGCTTATATATGCAAATCTTCTTTCAAATTGGTTTTGCCTGACTTCTTCTGCTAACATAATTTTTTCCTCCTAAGATAGCTCTATTTATCCTGCTAACAAAATATGAAACTAACATGTCATTTACTCATATCTATCCTCTGGTGAATCCCAACAAACCAGTATGTCCTTCTAATTTCTTCATCACTGTCAATGATTCCACTTAGTCTCCAGGTGTTACAGGAGTGGTGTTAATAGACAATTAAGTCTACTATCTAATTACTCCCTAAGAACTATTTCAGATAAGCTATTTTAAGTCAGACTTGTCATTTTTGGTAGATAGTCCCATGAGATGACTTGCTATATAGAACTGTCAAAACTAATGAATCCATAAATCAAGTCAACTCATTTGTCTTCAATCTGAATATGTATAACCAATTTTTCTTGTAGTAGTCTCTGGAAAATGATGGGAGTTTTTCCCTATAAGTTTTATGGAGCTATTTTTATAAAGTTATTTGTATATAATACTTGATTTAATGACTGAAATGATTGTTGTTATGATCATAGAAATTTGGGTCCCAATTGTCCAAGAAACATTGGAAAAGACACTGAAAATTTTTAAGAAATAAGTCCTATTTATGGACATTTTCTCAGTTTTTTTTCATATAAGTGGAATTAATTTATATTATGAGATTGTTTAGCTTGTCACACTGATATGAGCATGTCAATTAATAATCTCAGCTTTGTAGTACCACCTAAAATTATGTTTGCATAGCATACTGTGATATATACTGTTTCAGTGATTCCAAAGTCTTCTGGATTAAACCAGACTACCAGAGAGAGGAAACCTGAACTGAAAAATTACAACCTCTGAATAAATAGTTATTCTAAAACTTTTTTGAGTATTATTCCCCCCTGCTACACTAAGAGACACTGTAAGAAAGGGAAAAATTAAACATACTTATTATTTACTGTGTATGGATGTTGTTGAGAACATTGTTCATTAAATTACATGGTACCCCCTTGATGGAATTTTTCATGAGAAATATATCTTTGACTTCAATATCAAGGATTATTGCACTTTTAACAATCATTTAATCTGTCTTTATTTATGGTCACAAGATTTGTGATTTTGATTTTTCCCTTTCTGTTATTTGTTACAACACTCAAAACCAAATTTATAACATTTCTTTAGAAAGTCTGTAGCATGTATTTTATCTATTAACCTGGTTCCCATTTGTATTCCATTTTTAAACTTTTATTTTATTTATGCCTGATAAATCTTCACATTCTGCCAATATCCTTTGCATTTTTTAGCTTACTCTTAATTATTCTTAACCTACCAGATTATTGTAATCTATGTTGTATTTTATATATGCAGTATCAAACCAGTTTTTACCAAATTTATCTTTTTCTACTAACAAGCTGCATTAACACTTAGGCTTTCTTTAAGTTTATACTTTATTAATTAAGTTCTATTAGTTGTCCTCTAATGCCTACAGTAGTCATACAAACTTCTCTCTCAAACTCACTATCTTTTAATAACACCACACTTGATTGCCCTCCTTTTTTCTCATTACTTCCTTGGTTAAACTGTTTTTTCTCAGTCTAACATACTTCCCAGCCCTTAACATTTTGTTGTCATTTATATATCTCTTCCCATACTCAACCTACTTAAACATCTTTTCTTCCACTTCTCTAGTAATCTTTAATTGTTCCTTCAAATCACAGCTCCCAGATCTTCTCTTTCCTGTTGTCTTCATCTCTTTGTGGTTGTCTCTATTAACTAAATTATATTTCTTATTTGTATGAAAAGGAGCTTATTCCTAAAGACTTATAAAATGCCATTAACACTCAATGTGAATGCCAATAAATATTATTTATTACATTCAAGTTATTGTGAAATTTATATCTGGTATGCTAAAATTTGCTTTGCACTTAACTTTGCAAGGATTTTAATTCCAAAATGTTCTCTTATTTGTGTATGCTTAGATTGTATGTCTGTATCTTATGTTTCTAAAAGAATAGTAGATTATTTAAAATGTCTGCAGACAAAAATATTCTTAATATATCTAGGAGAGGTTGGGTTGATAGATTTATATGTCTTATAAATATAATTCACAAATATAAAGTTTCAGGCATCTGTTTTGCTTTAAAAAGTGCATATGTGCCTGAAAATAAAAATATATATTTTAAATAATAAAATATAAATGTATTGCTTATTTATAAATAATATAAATATATAGTTGAAACTTGGTCTTCCATTACTTCAGTCAGAAGTCAATGCAAACTACCATCAGAATCCTATCATGACATATTGTAACATCTAATAATTGGTATTCAGAATTTTGCAGAATAATTACATTTTGCACAAATTTTCATCTTTTTAGTAGAATCTACTAAATGGTTACTAAAAACTGGCATGCATTTAAACTTGTAACAAATCTTTCTTATATATATATCTATAGACCTTCACTTCAACCGTGATGAAAGTATTTCACCGATAAGAATAATTTATGAATAGAAATGTAATTTACTGAATACCTTGGCAGTTAATGTTGATCGCTTCATCACAGTTCAGTCATGTTTAGAAAATCTAAGCAAGCTGTGTGATTACTCCAGGAAGCATGGAATGATGTGTTCAAATTAATACCATCTGTGGACAGAAAAAGTTTGAGGTTCTTAGTCATTCTTAAAGAATGGAAATCTGATTCTCCATGCTGAAATGAGTGTAATCCTTTTTGTATCTGTAATTCAATAGGGCAGTTGCCTTGAAATAGTCTAGTTCAACACACAGTTCATCAAAAGAGAAGATAGTAGATATAAATGAGGGTTACTGCTGGTCACTTACGGATATTTCTGAGGTAGTATTGTTAAAATAATTGTCTTACAAGTTATACTATACAGTTGGCCTCAGATCCGATTTATTTCTGGTTTATCTTTCTAAATATATTTGCTTGAAAAATGTGGACTAGATTTTGTACCACGTGTAATCCAGAGGACTAGTTCAATGAACCATAATTTATTCACGCAGTCAACAAACACTTGAGTGCCTGTATGTTCCAGTGTCCCATCACTGTTCCTGTCACACAATAGGAATCTGAAACCATTTTATGCTTCACATATCCAAGTTAAAAATAACTCTTTCCTGTACTTTGTTCCTTTTAATCTTTTCTTCTCTGAAAAACTTAATTGGAGAATACTAGCGTCTGTGAGCTTATATTAATCTGTTAAAATGTTTTATCTTGCAGCAAAATTTGTCACCAAAATCTTGTTTCCTAAAACCCAAACACTTGAGCAAAAAACAGTTGGTCATGGTACCATGGCATCTAGTTATTCCTTCTGATGGGACCAGGAAAGGGCAGGCTCCTCTGCCTTCTACAGTTCATTGGCTAATGAATATGTGCCTTTTTCCTTTCACTACTAGTGGTTTAGCAAACCCTAGAGAAAGGAAGTTGAAACATGGAAAAATGGTTGGTGGTAGATCTAAAAAAAAAAAAAAAAGAAAGAAAGAAAAAAGAAAAAAAAAAGAGGAGAATTGTCTGAACTATATTCCCTGATTCCTATGGGGAAAGAGCAGAATATAATGTTCTAATAAAAACAAAATGTCAATATAAACTTTTTAAAGTATCTCACTGCACGTAGGATAAAACTAAAAATCCTACGTTCAGTATAGAAAGCTCAGTATGATGTGATTCAGCCTATATCTTCAACTTTCTCTCTTCCCATCTATTTCCTGTGGACGTGGACCCAAGGAGTTTCCTTTAAGTATTTTCTATGTATGATGTTCTCTTCTCCTTCAGGGTCGTAATACATCCTGGTATTTTTCATTTGGGGAGCTTCTTGTGCTACAGGTGTCTGATTAAATTATTCTTTATCAGGAAAACCTTTCCTAATCATCTATTTATATCAAATACCTGTTATGCCTTTTATTCATTTGCTCATACATTCAAAAAATATGTATTAAATGATTGTTTTGTTTCAAGCATTAATCTAGACCCTAAGATACACAATCTAATAAGCAGATTGACATGTTTTTATGTATAATAAGCACACATATTTTAGAGTGATTGCTCAGTACTTTTTAGTGCTATGGATGCAGAAACAAAATTTTTCTATAATTCTCTGTGTAGGATGTTGGAGTGAAGTGGAGATGAAAGTAGATTATGACTGTTTGGGGTAGATTTTCATTGCAGATCTAAGATTTATAGAAAAGTAAATATTAGTTCAAAATAATGAAGCCTGTACAAACTAATATGGCTATATGGAAATAAACTTTAAAATAAAACCCCTGAAGATGTTGAGTTTCCCTTTGCTCTATATATTTAATCAGAGACTGGGTATGTAGTGATTGGCCATTTTGTAGAGGAAGGTTGTACTGGTTTTCTACTGCTGTGTAACAAATTATCACAAATGTAGTGGCTTAAAACAACACCCATTAAGCTCATAGTTCTATAGGTCAGAAGCCCAGGCATGCTGTTCCTGAATTCTCTACTTATTCTCACAAGCTAAAATCAAGTTGTCAGTCAACATTTTTTTGTGGAGCTCCTCTTTCAGGCTCACTTGGTTTGGCAGAATTTAGTTCCTTACAGTTGCAGGACTGAGATTCTCATAACCAAGCTGGCTCTTAGCCAAAGCCTGCACTCAGCTTCTAGGGATGGGCCTGTACTGTTTGTCATGTGGTTCGCTCCTTCAAAGCCAGCAATGGAGACATTTTTGCATGTTTAATCCATCTCTTGCCTTAAGTCTATTACTTCCTTTTCTGAAATCAGCTAAAGATGATGTTCTGCATTTTATTTTATTTTATTTTGAGTTGGAGTCTCACTCCGTCGCCCAGACTGGAGTGCAGTGGCTGCTCCTGGCCACCGCGGCCTCGACCTGCTGGGCTCCAGCGATCCTTCCACCTCAGCCTTCCAAGTAGCTGTAACTACAGGCGTGCGCTACTACGCCCAGCTAATTTTTTATTTATTGTAGAGATGAGGTCTCGCCAAGTTGCCCAGGTGGGTCTTGAACCCGGAGGCTCAGGCAATCCACTTACCTCAGCCTCCCAAAGCGGGGGATTACAGGCTGAGCCACCAAGCCCGACTGATGTTCTGCATTTTAGAGGACTAAAATTATAAGGTCAGTTGTACTAGATATCTATTTTAAAGTAAACTGATTTGGATTCTTAATTACAGCTGCAAAATTTCTTTCCATCTATACCCCGATCAATGTTAGATTGGATATGTAGAAACTATTTGTACAGGAATTGGGAATCTTGCAGAACACATGCAGATACATAGGTCAGACATAAAGAGACAAGTTGACCAAGACAGTGTCTAAATTTACTTTAGGTTCTTTCTGAGGTTCTGTGATTTTTTTTTCTCATTTATTTTCCTGTTCTTATGGATATAATCACCAAAACAAATCTATAAAACTGAGTTATTTCCTGTTGTTGCCATCTTATTTCTTCTTTCCTGGTAAATGGCCTATTAATGTTTCCTTTGTCCTGTTGTACAATTATCAGATTGGCCTTGATAAAATGTACCTGTGAACATCTCATTCTGACTCCTTTCAGTTGCCTGGCAAGTATCCATAATTCCTTCTCACACAATATGACCTTAAGCTATTGTGCAGGCTTTCTATTTGTTATTGCCACAATGAATTATAAACTACAATCAAACTTGTCTTAGCTCATGTAATCCCCTCTTCTAGGATCTTCCCCTACACAATCAGTGAACTCCCATCTCATAATCTCACATGCTATCTCTTCTCTGGAAATTTTTCCTGAACACCCAATCAAACATCTCTAATTTATGTAGGATATTTTGAAACTGTATCCTATGTTCAGATGATCTGTGTTCAAATTTAGTGACTGAGACATTTAATTAAATTATGAAAATTTTACTATTTAGTCAATTCTAAAACTTCTTCCATTATGAGGAAGAAGAATGTAAATTTTCCTTCCTCATAGAAGAAGAAAGAATGTAAAATGTCATCCTCTATGAGGAAGAATAATGTACATTTTTCCAAAAAATAATGTTTTCTCCAATTGCTTTTCTTCATGATAGATAAAGATGAAAAAGAGTTTTGTAAGTAGTGTATCAACTGTTCTGTGTGTGATGCCTCTTTAAGATAAGTGTTAAATTAAATACAATACGATTTGATAATAAATAGTTCTTATAAACAGTTCATTGGTTTTTAAGTTAATTGAATCTGATCATATGAATTTTATCTAATTATTGTTTCCATTGCTTTAAAACTTATTTTATAGTTATGGGCAAGAATATATAATTTATAATATATATATAAATATAAGCAATAGGTCTGTAAATAACTCAGTAAAAATTTAAGAGGAAATTCAAATTTTTAACCCAGGTTCAGACTTTTGTCTACAGAACTCCAAACTCAAGCATCTGTCTACCCTTTGACAACTCCTTCTGGGTGTCTGAGAGGAGTTTCAAAGTTAACATACTCAAAATAAATTCTTAATCTTTCTTTCCAAGGCTTATGCCTCACACAGTCATCCCTTTCTTGATTAGTAATGACTTTATCTTTTTATTTGTTCAATCCAAAGACCTAAGAACTTTTCTTTACTCCTCGTCTTCTGTCATACTCCACAAACCATACATCAGCAAAACCTGCCAACTTTCCTTCAAATATATTCAGAAATCGAATGATTTCCTTCACTTCTGCTGCTACTATCTTGGTCTAGGCCACCGTGACTTCTTGCGTTGACATTTCAATTGCCTGCTAATAACTCTCCTAGTTTCTACCCCTGTCTTCCTTCAGTCTGTTCTCAATATGGTAGCTAGAGTGATTCTATGAAAACATATGTTAGGGACTATCACTTCCCTGCTCAAATAAAAGCCATGACAATGTTCTATAATGTTGTATACAATTGAGCCTTGGCTCCTATTAGTCAGTCAGGCCTCCTTATTATTCTTCAAATATACCAGTCATTCTTTCAACTTCGGGTCTTAATCTTGAAGTTTCCTCTGCTGCAAAATTTTCTCCTTGAAATATTCATGTGGCTAACTCCCCCTGTTATAAAGAACTTAATGTCTTCTTATTCTTTTTCTGACTACTTAATTTAAAATGTCAATACCCTTGAACTCTCTTTTCTACTTTTTTCTTATTTTTCTCCACAACACTGATCATCATCCAAAATACCATACAGTAGGCCCTCTTTATCCGTGGGTTCCACATTCGTGCATTCAACCAACTGTAGATTGAAAATATTTGGAAAAAAACTGCATATGTGTTGAACATGTACAGATTGTTTTTTTCTTGTCATTAATCCTTAAGCAATGAAGTATAACAACTATTTATGCAGCATTTACATTATACTGGGTATTGTAAATAATCTAGAGAAGATTTAAATTATACAAAAGGATGTATATAGGTGATATGCAAATACTACATCATTTTATACATGGGACATGAGTATCTTCTGATTTTTGGTATTTTAGAAAGTTCTTAGAACCAAGCTCCATGGATGTTGAGGGACAATTATGTGCAGTTCTTATTTATATTTTTATTGCGTATAGCATGTCTGAATGTAAATTTCACAAGGAGAGGAATTTTCATTTTGTTCATTATATATCCAGCACCCGCAATATAGTACCTGAATATATTAAGTGCTCATAGATATGTGTTGCATGTTAAGTTAATATAACATATTTAGGAATGAATGAGTTTTCTAAAATATTAATTTTCTTATTTTTAAGTGTGAATATTAACATTTTTCAAGAATTTTACAATTTTTATGTAATTATGCAATTTTCATTGTTATCATTCTCTTTACCTCCTTCTTATTAGCAAAGGTTCTTCAAGATATACAAGGAAAGGCATGGTTGAGGAAAGTTCCAATACCACCCTGTTCATTGTTCTTTCCTATTTCTAACCATAACATGCTCACAGTACTTGCCCAATAAACTGTCTCTTGAAAATATGACATGAGCTTTATTTTATTTTTAATCCCTAACACCAGGCTCAGAGCCTGATACATGGCATGCATCTACCAAACCAATGGTTAGCATGAAATCTAACAAATGACTCCCAGAAGGACCTTGAGATTGTAGATGATAAACATATACCTTTATCTGTATATTAATATTAGTTTGCTGAATGATGGTCTGAAAGGGTTCTGTTAATTTTAAGTATACACAAAATAAAATAAAAGTCAACTAATTATATAAATTCATTCAGTAATATTACTTGTCTAAAATTGTTTTATAATCAACACTTGCTATATATAAGATTTATGATGTCTATCTAGATATTTAAATGTAAGAAATGACTACCTTGGAAATTGAATGTAAAAACCTCAGACCATACCTAGGAAAGTACTTAGGATGTTATGAGTATGTAATTTTCTTTTGTACCAGTAAAATTTTTGCTTCTATAAGAAGCTAAGGGACATTTATATGTCACTTATAATTGGATTTGGGAGCAAAATTGGAAATAAAAACATCACAATTGTTTTGTCCTTTACCATTATAAAATGGTGGGACCTGAAACATTACCTCAAGGTTCTGCTCAGTAAGTGTGGGGATAGTTAATCTAAATACTGTAGTAACTTGACAGATCTCTTCTAGGTGCTCCATAATAGAATTCCATTTCTTTTTTTTTTTCTGTTTATAAAATGTTTGGTAATTCCAATTTTTTCCCCTTTAATTTTTAGTTCCCAGTGTTCCCACCAATATTGCTTTTTCTAATGTTCAGTCAACTAGTGCA
Organism: Tarsius wallacei; assembly: GCA_963574415.1. Classification (NCBI taxonomy): domain Eukaryota; kingdom Metazoa; phylum Chordata; class Mammalia; order Primates; family Tarsiidae; genus Tarsius; species Tarsius wallacei. Next base: position 3,881 of record CAUYQG010200482.1, on the reverse strand, counting down.
ACATTGACCTGGATAAGACCTGACACTATCCTTGGCTACTTTCAAAATTACAAAATTACCACTCAACTGCGTGCTCAAAAATGTAGAGGATGGGAATCTGAAGGATGCATTGAATATCAAAAAATTCAATACCTCTATGAAGCTGATCTAACTGAAGAGACAGTACATGGATTAAAGAAATTTAGATGGTATAGATTCCAAGTGGCTGCCAGCACCAATGCTGGCTACGGCAATGCTTCAGATTGGATTTCTACACAGACTCTGCCTGGCCGTAAGTATTTTCCTAACATATATATTCTGATTTCTATTATATTCTGTGTCTATATATTAATGATTTCCACTTAACCCAATTGTGTGTAAAATTACTGAACATAGAAATAACTGAGTAAACAAACTAACTTACATAATAACATATTTTTAAATTTAATTATAGTGTAATGGGAAATTGAATTTCAGCTATTATTAGGGCTTTTCTCAAACTTCCACAGTTGTGCCAGGGACCTGGAGTCATGTGTGCAGCAAAGCATTGTGGGAAGCCTCAATTGCAATGATCATTAGGTCATACTGCTTGCCATCTAGTACCCTTGATACATGCCTACATTTTTCCTTCATATCTGGAGACTCCATTGCTTTTAAGTCAAACTTCTTCCTTTTCAGTGACTCTAGGCTTACACAGACACACACATGTGAGTGCGATAATCCTGATTGACCTGCATCAACGAGGAATTTTTCAGCTTGTGTTTTTCATCTATACAAAATTCTGAGGCAAAGAAATACCAAATGCTCAGCTCCCAGCTTGAGATAAGGAGAGGAAAAAGAAATACACTGTCAGTTTTCTAAAATATAGACCTGACATGTCCAGACGCTTTAAAAACAATACAAAGAGGAAATACAAATAATCTCTCAAAATTATTCTGCCATTTACACATTTTCAGGCTTTTGCATTCAAGAAAAAGCTTTTCCATACAAATGTATATTATATGACTGACAAATGAATCATAGACATAAAACTTAAAAGTCAGATTGTGGTTTTTTAGTTTCTATTAATTAGTAATTGGCTTTTTGTACTTGGAGATCATATAATTTTTCTTGTATTTGAAATTAAAAAACAATAAAAAGTTAAAAATGCTTTTCCATAGAAATCACTTAAAGTATAGGTAGATTGCTATTGCAACTTAAGTTTTATATTTATAACTAGCTGATTACCCCACTTGCTTAGACAAAATCATTAACTATAATGAAGTAAATAAATTTCTTTTACTTATCTTGAACCCTGCATTTGTAGAATCATGATGGTCTCCATGCAATGTAAATAACAAATTGCAAATAAACCATGGTATTCCCTGAAATGCTATTTCTGCCCATGACCCAGCCCTCCAGAAGAAATTTCAGGTCTGTCAGGTGACCCATCCCCATACCATCCTATATGAGCCTTTCGAACATGGACCTTATGTTACCATCCTCCTGTCTTGACTGAAGTCATCTTCTTACCAGTTGATTCCTTTCATATCCAAATCACATTTTCCTCAGAAATTTTAGTACTTATTAGTAAAGCAATACACACACACACAGACACACACACACACACACACACACACACACACAAATAGATTTTCAGTGACAGATGAACACTGTGTTAGGCCCTAATAGTGAAGTAAACTTGATCTAGAGGTATTATTTTCTAGGGCACTTGTTACAATTTCCCGGAGTGTCTGGCATTATGTTTGTAGTAGTAATTGTTCAACAAATGTTTGTTGACATAACCTAACATTTGAGGTAGAATCCTGACAACTCAGCCTTTAAAACAGTTGTCCAACTCTTCCCCTTTCTAGCACATTATCCCTTGGCGCCTATAAAATCTGCCTTTCTGGTTTTTCTCCTACCTTCCTGGTAGATTTCTCAATCTCTTTTGTTGAGTTCTCGCTCCTTATCCCTCCCTTAAAAAAAAAAACTCTACATGTGAGAGTGCCCATAGAACTACATTTGGCCCTTTCCTCTTCTCTATCAACATGCAACCCCTAAGATATTTTACTTTAAGCTATCTTATTTTGTCCTATGGCTTTAAATTTTACTTATGTATTTATTATTCTCATATCTCTATTTCCAGTTTTAAACGCTGCCTGGAACTCCAGATCAGTATATTTATCTGATCAATTGATACATATCATTAGTCATGCGTGTTGAACCTACTTCTCTAGATAACCATGGTCTAAACACTAGACCTTCTCATACTTTTATTCATCTGTTTGTAGATAATGAAAATCCAGGCAATGTTTTTTCCTTCTTACTGCCGCCAGTGATTCATTTCAACCTCACCATCTAAGCACATCCTCCATTTGCATTGCTATCATATTAGTCTAGTCCATCAAATACTGCTAACCACTGTGCTAACCTAATGGCCTCCTGAGCTTCCAGACTGATCTTTTTAAACCTAGGTCAGATAATGTCACTTCTTGCTTGAAGCTATTCAATGAGTTTTCATTGGTCTTTGAATAAAATGTACATTTTTTTAACATGATTTAAAAAGTTCTTGGAAGGCTGAAACGGAAGGATCGCCGGAGCTCAGCAGGTCGAGGCTGTGGTGGCCGGGAACGGCCACAGCACTCCAGTCTGGGCGACAGAGTGAGACTCCAACTCAAAAAAAAAAAAAAAAAAGTTCTATGTTACCTGGCTCTTGCCTAAAACTTTAACCTGATTTATAGCCACTTTCCCCCTTACCATTACCTTCCACTCACACTAGACTTTTTTTTTTGTTGGTTAAACAAACTAAACTTCTAGAACTGTGTCTTTGAATTTCCTACTGCTTTTGACTAGGATATTCTTCCACTTCCTTTTTCACATGAGCAGTTTCTTATATATAAATCTCTACTTAAATGATGCCTGCTCAGAATGCATTTCCCTGACCCTCAATCTAAAATAACCATGTAGTAATCTTCTACAGTTGGTTAAAATATACGTGTACCTACGTGTCTGCTGCTGCAAAGCGTTTGTTCCCATTCTGCTTTTTATGAGCATCTCATTTGGGGAGTACCTGCTCCTGCTATACTGAGCTAGGAAGTGGGCTTTCTAAACTCATGGTCTCTTGCAAGAATGCTTCACACTATTTTAGAATATGTTTAAATAGCATAAAACAACATATAACATGAACAATTCACGAGCTGGTGAATGAAACTGGAAAGCTGGATGTGTATATAATCCCACACTTGGATGTTATTCCTTCCACTTTTTACCCTCTTTTAAGGTCTTACTATATTTCCAGGGGACATAGGAAAAGCTGACTTTCTACCCCGGTGATTAGGGGAGAAAGATGAAAGGATTTATATATTTCAACATTGTGATAACACATATAATTTTTTGGCATTCTCAAAATTCATAGCTTTTCAACTGAGTAGTCATTTGAGAGTGAGGATGACTGTTTAAGTTTTAACAGTGAATTTGTTAATCTTTTAGCCTCAGGAATGGAAGAATTTTTTTTTCCTCTGATGGAGGATGAGACATTTTTCCAATGATAAATGTTGTACATCTGAATTTACAAATTGCATAATTATACAGCAAAATAAAAGTTGCATTTATATTAAGCCAAGAAGAAATAATCTGAGACAGCACTTGATATGAAAGATAAAAACAATACCTATATTACTGTAGCAATATATGTGGTAAAATAACTTACAGTATAATAATAAATGAAATTAGAACAGCTAAGCAAAAAACATTTGTAGAACAGTAGTTTTAAAAAAAATTTTTATTATAAAGATGTGGGGTACAATTCTGGGTTAGGTATACAAACATTGATCATGCAGGTACCCTTGTTGATGAGGTATGGCCCTTCCTCCCCTAGCAGTTTTCCTCAACTGCCAATCCCACCACCCTCCCCTGACAGT
>CAUYQG010200481.1:0-27052 GCA_963574415.1 Tarsius wallacei | reverse complement strand
TCTACATTTGTTTCTTTGCTTTTCTTTTCTTTTCTTTTTTTCTGAGTTGGAGTCTCACTCTGTCGCCCAGACTGGAGTGCAGTGGCCGCTCCCGGCCACCGCAGCCTCGACCCGCTGGGCTCCGGCAATCCTTCCGCCTCAGCCTTCCAAGTAGCTGGAACTACAGGCGCACGCTACCATGCCCGGCTAATTTTTTGATTTATTGTAGAGATGAGGTCTCGCCAAGTTGCTCAGGCGGATCTCGAACCCGCGGGCTCAGGCAATCCACTCACCTCAGCCTCCCAAAGAGAGGGATTACAGGCTGAGCCACCGAGCCCAGCTACAATTATTTCTATATCTGCTTATCTGTATATATTTTAGACACGAGTTCATACTGATACCTCCAATTCCAGTCCAATACCACTCAATTCATTCTAGCCTTTTCCATTTTATTACTTGTAACTTCCTTCTCTGACAATGAGATACCTGGCTCTTATCTACAATTTATTCACTTGTTTGTTCAATAAATATACATACACTTGTAATAATAGAATTATAAGCATATCCTGTGATAATACAGTATCTGTGCACAGTTCTTTTTGTATTTAATCTTGCAGCATCTTGCAAAAAAATGCTAATTACTGCTTTCCAAATGTAATTTTGGTGTCAATTTATGGTGTATGTGTGTATGTTTTTGAGTGCATGCATTTTATTCAGTATCTTCCATGATTTAAATGGGTCTATTAGTTCCATTTCCCAAATGTAAACTGAAATAAAGCCAGTGGAAACAGCTGTTATTATGCCAGATGACTATCATAGATGAAGGAACAGTATGGATCTCACTGACTCCTCCTACTCTAACCCTCTCCTTGTGCATCAAGACCTGCTCCACAGAGTATGACATAAGCAAGATCCAAGCTTGTGACCACCATTTTCCAAAGTCTGCTTCCACAAACACCTGCATTTGCCACTGTCATAGCGTTTATTGCCCTCTACTATAAGTTATCTTCTTGCTGATGCACCCATTGCTCCTCCACCTGAGACTCTAAGTACTTGAGAACACAGATAGCATCTGGCTATAGTACTATTATCGGCACTATTTTTATTATTGCTTACCAAACACTTAAAATATTGCATGCATTATGCTAAGCATTTTTTTTATGTGCATTTCCTCTGGATATTGATCTTAGACATGGTTTCTATTATAATTCTCATATTTAAAGATGATATTCAGATTCAGAAAGATTTAGTCACTTTCCTAAAGTTGTGCAATGAGTGATTCCTCATATGAAAACTGGGACTATCACCTCCCTTGTAGGACTTGATGAGTTTTAAATTATAAGAGCTGCTAGGAAATTTTCTAGATGAAATGCGAAAAAACAAAACAAAACAAAAACCTACCAACAATGTCAACCCTGACAAAAATACTTTGTGAAATTCATGTTAGCTTTCATTATAATAAAAAAGAATTTAAAAAATAAAAATAGAGGATAGTGAGGCAAAGCAAATATTGGACACAGCAGAAAACTGCTATCATCCCTAAGTTGAAGGAACAAAGAGAAAAGGTAGTGTTTATTTCCTGTGATTCAAAGGGGCAAAATCATCCAGCAGAAGCTGAAACCAAAACATGCCTATCAGGGTAAACTTGAGTCATTAAGGAGACATAGCCCCAAGCAGAAAAAAGGCAGTGTGGGAAGAGCTATCTTGGTGTGATAGATTACTTAATATTAAAAAAATGTTTACTCCCTGACCCCATCCCCATGGAAAGATTAAATTTTCCCACCCCATTGAAGTTGAACCTGACTACATAACTTTCTTTGGCCAAGAGATTTTAGCAGACATGACATAAGAAAGGTTCAACGTGTGCTTGTGTAGTTAGGCTTTTCCACTTGCACTTTTGCTATTGCAATGCAAAAAATGTGCCCTAGGTAGGTAACTGAAGAATAAAAACCATGTTGAATAGAGACGCCCCATATAACTTGCAAAATTGATGCGCAGCTCAAAGCAGAACCACCTCAACAGCTCTATTGACATAGAATCCAGAAAGAAATGCTTACCATAGTATGCCACTGAGTTTGGGGGTCACTTGTTACATAGCAGTAGCTCACTGAGATACCTAGCTTCTCCCTTTCTTCTGTCCTCTGGTCTTCCATACACATCTCCCATTGGCTAGATCCAGCCAGAAGTCAGCTGATGTAGGATCTTGGGAAGTATCAGCTCTTTGAGATACAGAAATGAGAAAGGGGAGAACAGAATGAATTGAGGTGAAGGACTAGGAGAGTGTAAATAGGCACGGATCTGTCATAGCTAGTACGACTTTACAGTATCTGACATGAAATTTGCTGTTCAATAAATTGAATTGTTGTTTTTTTGGGGGGGAAAAATCTCTAAGAGGAGTAAGCCCCACCATTGGGCTCAAGGTCACCTTCCAGGACAGCATCCCTGGCTTCTGGTTGAACAAGAATACTCCTGAGAAGTAGACCTACTGAAGGCAATGTATAATAATGCCCTTGATGATGATGATGATGATAGAATAAAATAACCAACACTTATCGAGCATTTAATATGGTACAGACACATTTTAAAGTTTTTTTACTTGTAATTTTATACTCAGACCAACTCTATGAGTTTGGTGCTAATATATATTTATATTTTAGCAGTAAGAAAATTGAAGCACAGGGAGGTGACTCAAAAATCATATGGTAAATATAAAGGACAGTATTTAAACTCAGGCAATCTGTCTGCAGAGTCTATAGCTTTGACCATACAGTATACTGAAAAAAACTGTATCTTAATTAAGATATATGAATAGGTGTGTGTGTGTGTGTGTGTGTGTGTGTGTGTAACAGAGATTCAGGGAGAGACTGGCTTTTAAAACTTAATCATAAACTTTGAGAATTTACTATCTTTGCTCACCCTGGGGAAGATGAATGGAGAAAAGATAGCTGGGTGAGAGCACTGCATCTTGGAGCCAGGTTGATGAAGCTGAAGCTATAAATCCTCCTTCTGGGAGCAGACCCTTCTTCCTGGGTGATTGCAGCTGACAAGCAGGGGAAGGGACACTGTCACCTAGACTGTGAACATGACTGATGGGAGTCTTGTCTGGGAACCCAGGAAACTCAGGGACAGAGGAATGTATGTGTGACAAGATTAACCTGTGTTCTCTTCTCAGGTGGAGAAAGAGGGGCACAAACCCAGGGACTTCAGCTGGAAACTTGATAAGATAATTGGCTTTGAAATGAGGGAAACCTAGCTCTAAAGATGAGCTCTTCCTCTTACCAGCTGTGTGACTGGGGAAATCACTTAATGTCGTTCAGCTGACCCACTGACATGGGCAATTCCCACATAAAAACAGGCTGATAATTCTACCTCCCTTGGAAGGTCAAAGGGAAGATTCAGTGAGATGATGTTATTTACACTGCCAGGGGAGGGGCAGGTGGTACATAACACCAAAAAGGGCAGCTGATCCTAAACCCGGTTAAGTGAGGGCCAGTGGGAGGCCCAAACTTCGCTTGTATGTTGACCACTTGTGTACCTAATCCTGAATTGTACCCCACATCTTTTTTTTTTTTTTTTTTTTTGAGTTGGAGTCTCGCTCCGTCGCCCAGACTGGAGTGCAGTGGCCGCTCCCGGCCACCACACCCTCCACCTGCTGGGCTCCGGCGATCCTTCCGCCTCAGCCTTCCAAGTAGCTGGAACTACAGGCGCGCGCGACCATGCCCGGCTAATTTTTTGATTTATTGTAGAGATGAGGTCTCGCCAAGTTGCCCAGGCGGGTCTCGAACCCGCGGGCTCAGGCAATCCACTCACCTCAGCCTCCCAAGGCGCGGGATTACAGGCTGAGCCACCGAGCCTAGCTTATATGTTGATTTTTTATTTTGCAACTTTCCTAAACTCATTTCAGCTCTAACAGTTTTTTGTGGAATCTTTGTGGTTTTTACATATAAGATTATCTCATCTGCAAATAGAGATAATTTTACCGAATTCCTTTCTGATTTGGATGCCTTTTATTTCTTTTTCTCGTCTGATTGCTCTTGCTAGTACTTCCAGTACTACGCCAAATAGAAATGGCAATGTCATTCTTGCCTTGTATTACATCTTAGTGAAAATGCTTTAAGTTTTTCTCTATCGATTATAGTGTTAGCTGTAGGTTTTTCATAAATTGTCTTTATCATGTTGAGGAACTTTCCTTCTATACCTAAACTATGCAGACTTATTTTTTTATCAAGAAAGGATGCTGGACTTTGTTAAATGTTTTCTGTGCATCAGCTGAGATGATCATATGGTTTTTAGCTTTCATTTTGTTACTGTGATATATCATATTGATTGATATGTGCATGTTAAACCAGCCTTGCATGCCAGGGATAAATCTCACTTGGTCATAATATGTAACCTTTTTGATGTGTTGTTGGATTTTGTTTCCTAATACTTTATTGAGGATTTTTACATCAATATTCATTGGGGAGATCAGCCTTTAGTATTCCTTTCTTGTGATGTATTTATCTACTTTTGTATCGAGGTGATGCTGACCTCATAAAATGTATTTGGAATTATTCCTGCTAGCTGATTTTTAGAAGCATTTAAGAAGTATTGGTATTAATTGTTTTGAATGATAGAATCCAGTAAAGAAGCCACCTGTTCATGGGCTTTTCTTTGTTGTTTTGTTTTTGATTACTTCTTCAATCTATTTGTTACTGGTTTGTTCAGGCTTTCTATTTTTTTCCAACTCAATCTTGGTAGATTGTAATTTTTTTCAGAATTTATCCATTTCCTCTAGGTTATCTGATTTGTTAATATATAATTGTTCATAATAGTCTCTTATGATTCATTACATTTCTGATATGTCTTATAATTTCTTCAGTTTCATTTTTGGTTCAATTTATTTGAATGTTTTCTTTTATTGTCTTAGATTAGCTAAGGGCTTTTTAATTTTGTTTATTCTTTTCAAACAACCAACTCTTAGTTTTATTGATTATTTCTTTTTTAAAATATTTTTTGTCTTTTTATTTTAAACATGTGGGGTACAATTCAGGAAGATTAGTGGTCATCATACAGGTAAAGTTTGAGCCTCCCTTTGATCCCCACTTCACCTGGTTTGAGTTCAGGTACTCTCTTCACCTGGTTTGAGATCAGGTACTTATTGATGTTATGTGCCCCACCCCCTGGCAGTGTACTGCTATTGCCAATCTCTTTCTTATAGTATTATGATAAATGTTCAGGGTTCACTTATGAGTGGGAATATGTGGTACACATTTCTTTGTTTCTGTGATAGATCATTGAGTATTATAGACTCTAAATACATCCAAGTTGCTGTGAAGTTCATACTTTATGGCTGTGTCATATTCCATCATGTAAATGTACCACAGGTTTTCTGTTCTCTATTTGATTTATTTCTGTTCTGATTTTTATTATTTCCTTCCTTCTGCTAATTTGGGTTTTAATTTGTTCTTTTTCTAGTTTCTTGAGACATAATGTCAAGACTGTTTATTTGGGATCTTAGTCCATTTTGTGTTGCTGTAACAGAATACCATAGACTGGGTAATTTATAAAAAAAAGAGATATATTTCTTACAGTTCTAGAGCTGGGAAGTCCAAGGTCAAGGGGCCTGGATCTAGCAAGGGCCTTCTTTCTGTGTCACCCCATGGTGGAAGGTCAAAGGGCAAGAAAGCTTGAGAAATTAAGAGAGCAACAGGACCTAAACTGGCCTTAATAACATGCCAGCTCTCATGATAACTAACTTACTTCCACAGTAATGACAATTTGTTTATGAGGGCATAACCTTCATGACCTAATCATTGTCTATCAGACCCTACTGTTACATTTGGAATTAAGTTTCCAGCATGTGAACTTTGAAAGATACATACAAACCAAAGCAAGATCTTTCATCTTTTTTTAATGTACATATTTATTGCTATAAATTTCCCTTTTAGAACTATTTTTTATTATATTCTATAGGTTGTAGTATGTTGTATTTATATTATAACTTGTCTCAAGATATTTTAAAATTTGCCCTTTGATTTCTTCTTTGACTCATTGGTTTAGCATTATATTGTTTATTTTCACATATATGTCAATTTTCCAAGATTCTTACTGTTATTTATTTCCTGTTTTATGTGATTGTGGTCTGAGGTGATACTAGATATGATTTCAATCTTCTTCAATTTGTTGAGGCTTGTTTTGTGACCTAACATATGGTATGTCCTGGAGACCATATCTCTAGTGTACATTGGAGAAAATGTGTATTCTGCTGCTCTTGGAGGAAAAGTTCTTTATGTTTGTTAGATCCATTTGCTCAAAAGTGCAATTCAAGTTCAGTATTTCCTTATTCATTTTCTGTCTGATTAATCTATTCGTTTAAGAAAGTGGGATATTGAAGTCCTCTACTATTGCATTACTATCTATTTCTCCCTTTATGTCCATTAATATTTGCTGTTTGTATTGAGGTGTTCCAATGTTGCACACATATATATTTACAATGGTTACGTTCTCTTGATGAATTAACCCCCTTGTTGTTAAATAATAACCTTCTTTGTTTCTTCTTAAAATTTTTGACTTGAAGTCTTTTTTAGCAGATATAAACACAGCCACCCTGTCCTCTTTTGGTCACCATTTGCATGGAATATCTTTTTTCATCTCTTCATTTTTAGCCCATGTGTTCTTAAAGCTTAAGTGGGTATCTTGTAAACAGCATATAGTTGAATCTTGTCTTTTAAATCCATCCAGTTACTCTGTGTCTTTTGATTAGAGAATTTAATTCATTTACATTCAAGGTTATTATCTATAGGCAAGGACTTACTACTGCCATTTTGTTGTTTTCTGGTTGTTTTGTAGCTCCTTGTTCCTTTCTTTCTCTCTTGTCTACCTTTGTGATTTGATAATTTTATGTAGTGCTGAGCTTTGATTCTTCGCTTTTTATTGTTGTATATCTGCTGTCGTTTTTTGTGTATTTACCATGAGGCTTACATGAAACATATTATAGTTATAAACAACTATTTTAAACTCAACAATTTGTCACATAAAAATACCAGACTTTTGCCCTCTTCCCCTACAATTTATATTTTTGATGCCACAATGTATATCTTTTAATATTATGTATTATTTAACAACTTATTGTAACTTTAGTTATTTTTGACTATTTTGACTTTTAACCTTTATACTAGAGAAATGTATGATTTACATACCCCATTATAGTGTTGGAATATCTGGATTTGATGATGTATTTACCTTTGCCAGTGAATTTTAGATTTTCATATGTATTCATAATAGTAATTATCATTCTTTTGTTTCCACTGGTATGTCTCCTGCCCCCAGCCTCCCAAAGTACTAGGATTATAGGTATGAGGCACTGTAGCCAACCTGACTCATTTTTAAAAACCTCTAAGTCTCTAAGTTCACCTATTCTTTCTTCTGTTTGATCTAATCTGCTGTTGAAGCTTTCTGTTGTATTTTTTCTTATTTCATTGTTTGAATTCTTCAGCTCTAGGATTTTTTTTTTATTATATCGATCTCTTTATTTAATTTTTTATTCTGATCATGTTTTTCTAATTCATTGAATTGTTTCTTTGTCTTCCCTTGTATCTTGCTGAATTTTCTTAAGATTATTATTTTGAATTTCTTTTCAGACAATTTGTAAATTTCTGTTTCTTTGAGGTAAATTACTGGAGAATTATTGTGGTTTTTTGGGGGGGTATTATGTTTCCTTGCTTTTTCATGTTTCTTATGTCCCTGCATTGATGTTTGTGCATCAGATTATGTAGTCACTCCTTATAAACTTTACATAATGTCTTTTGTATGGGAAGATATTCACCTACAGATGGGTCTAAGGGTGCTAGTTGGTCAGGCTATAGTAGTGGCTCCGTGTCGATGTGGGCACAATGATATAGTCTTCTTGCAGCTTCTTCAGTTATAATCATTGTCAGTGATGACTGCACATGCCTTAGTGGTCTAGATTGTAGGAGTTTGTGACAGTGATGGTGGCTGCATTGGTTATTAGAGCAAGGGCAAAGGATCCTCCTGGTCTTGTTTTTCGCACAATGGGGAGTCTTAGCTGCGGGCATCTATCTTGGTGTTAGGTTTGACAAGAGCCATAGGCAGCTACAGTGGCACAGGTGCTCAGAGAAGCTGTTAAGTTTGTTTCCTGGGCTCATGGTCTTGTGAAACCACTGTAGAGTTTTGGGACTAGAGGTGTAGGTTCACTCTCCAAGAGACGAATAGATTTAGTTCTCCCACTAATCAGAGTCTGTTGCTCTGAGTCACATCTCAGCTGCTTAGGCCCTTGTAATGTAGCTGTGGCTCTGACCCACAGCCACAGCACTGGCACAACTCTGGGAAAGAAGGGGAGCTCCGGAGGCTTAGACCCTGGGAACTGGGATATGGCTGCAGTTTGGGACCAGGTTTCAGCAGCAGCTTAGGAACTGAGAGATGAGGTACCATACAATGATGACTCTGAACTCTGGAATGGGGAGACATGCAGTAGCCCAGGCTCTGAGAGGCTGGAAGAAGTAGTAGCAAGAACCCAGGAATGGTATGACACTGCTGTGGCTTGGGCCTTAGAGAGCAGGGAGCAGCACAGTAATAACCACTCCCTGAAGAGGTTTAGTGCCTCAGCAGCTCAGACTGTGGAGGGCTAATCCAGTTCCAGGTAGATGGAGCACTTGGAGGGTAGGGTGGCATAGTTCAGCCAGGCTCTGATTCCCTGGGACAGTAGGTACCATGTCTGCTTGGTCCCAGAAAGTGGCTATATGAGTCAGTGGAGCTTCCAGATCCCTGGGGGACAAGGAACTGGGTAAACCATGGTATTGGAGGGTGCAAGTACTCTAGTGTGCTGGAGGCTCAGAGACCCTGGGGGAGGCAGGATGCTGCCTTACCAGTGATGGCAGGGGTGGGGTAGCAGTAGACTACTCTGTTGTGCTGGTGGCCTGAGATCACTGGGAGCAGGGCACTGCCTTGGCTGTTGTGGGGGCACAGGGATGCATGATTGCTTTGGTAGTTCAAGGTTCTGGTTCTCCAGGGGCAGAGCACTACTTTAGCTCAGTCCTAGAGGGAGAGTGCACCAGCACTCAAAATGGTGTGGTTCTGTGGTATCTTGGCCCTATGTTGTAGAGTATAGAAGCAGCTCTGATCAGGAATGGCATGCTACTGGGTGGGAATGGTGCAGTGTCAGCTGAGCCTCAGGTATGAAGGAATGAAATAGATACTTGCTCCTGGAGCAGGATGCACTCTAGCCTTGGCTTCAGTTCCAAGATAGCACAATGGAGCCATGGTGGATGGGACAGCTGGGCACAGTGTTGGCCCTTTCTGTGTGAGTAACTTAACATAGAGACGCTGGGGTTCTTCCTCAGCTTGGCTTACAGCCTGTGTGGACTGCAGGAATCTCCCATAGCAGAGTTTTCAAGTATCTGAGGTGGTGATGGAGGCTGCTGGGGTCTTCCTGCTTACCTTTTCTCTGCAGGGAGGTATCTCTCCTGGTTCCAAGCCGATTCCAAGTGGGGGGATTGGGTGGTGGAGGCAAGATGTTTCCTTCTCTTCCCTATGCAGCCATCCTGGAATTTTGTGCTCTACAGTGTTTCTGCTGCTTCTTTGCTCTTCTCTGGTGCTCTCCTTTAGATATTTTGATCAAAAGTAGTTGTTTATTCATTATTTTAGTTCTGTGTGTCAAGGAAGAGAGTGCTGGAAACTTCTAATTGGCCATTTGCTTACGTCACTCTTTTTTCTCTCAATCACTAGTCTTTTTAAAAGGAGCTCCACCTATCACCTATTAAAGAACACTTGTATAAAGTCTTCCCTCCCCTAGTAGATTGAAAGTTACATGAAGGCAAAGACTACGTCTTACATAGCCCTTATTCTCCCTCATAAATCTTAATACATACAAGGAATTCAATAGATATTTATTTATTTAACAATGAATAATAGCACCTCCACCAATTGATAAGACAGTTATACGAAAATTCTTCTCTAGACAGGTTGTATTCATAGGTCTGGATATGTGAACCTAAATGTTATTATCATAGCATTTAGATCTGGGGGTAGGAGCACTTAGGTATTATTACATACCTATCGCTTTGTAAAATGAGGATACCAAGGCTTTGTTTAAGGCAGGCTATCATGCTAGTTTTTTCTCCTTTCCATGTTTTTCTTCTTTTCATCTATTTATCATATATTTGAGTACCTGCTACGTGCCAACCCCAAGGAGCTAGTGTTTTGTTTTCTCTATGAAGTAAGAGGCAAGGTCATTTTCTGAAAAGGATGAATCTGGGGAATAGTGCTCTGGAGGTTTGAGGAGAGTAGAGAAAGTTTCATAAAGTTGTAACAGAAAGTGAAAAAGAGAAACACAGCAAGATTAGTGAGCAGTGTTCAGGGCTCTGCTGCAAGAAGTGATTTTGATTTTATGTACTAACAAATCTGCCTGCTGTGTGACTTTGCTTCATAACTTTCTACTGGATATAGTTGCAGAGAAGTGAATAGTAGGAATGATCTGTGGTTGGAATTTGGCTTGGATGAGTACAAAAACATCTTCATCATCATCATCATCATCATCATCAACAACAGCAACACCATAGTAAAGCAAGAGATTATGTGGTTTTGGCAAGAGTGTTACAGCAGTGATGCACTATATTATCTAAGCTGGATAAGGAGGGAAGTAAAGACAACTCTGATTAATAGGGAGAGAGTAGAGGAGGAGGGCTCAGTGAACTGAAGGTCTTGATGAGCTGAAAGAATGGTGGTAGTGGAAGTAGTTGAACCAGCAACTTGGAAGTTCGTGGTCAGAGAATGTCAAGTTTGAATTAGTGATTTTGGAGATGAAGTGGTAAAAGGTGATGGTAACTTTCAAGGTGTGGGACGTTGGATGGCTCACAAAGAATGGATGAAGAGGTCATTAGAGATGATGAGGTTAAAGAACTGAGGGGTCAGCATATTAGATATGCTATACCATACTTTCATTAATGTATCTTCCTTTTAAATAGTAATAAAAATACATTCCACACCCAGACAATTGCACTTTATTTTTTAAAAAATCATTCAAAAGCAAAGTTATTGGGGTGAGGTGAATACATTCTATAATCTATGGCAATTCATGAGATCTAATAATGTTTAAAAACTATTTCCTCCATGATCAGTTTTACTATGAAATGTAATGTCTGAATCAGGCTTAGTCTGAGGAGGAAGATGGGATCTTTATTAGTGTTCACAAGAGACATAT
Organism: Tarsius wallacei; assembly: GCA_963574415.1. Taxonomy (NCBI): domain Eukaryota; kingdom Metazoa; phylum Chordata; class Mammalia; order Primates; family Tarsiidae; genus Tarsius; species Tarsius wallacei. Next base: position 15,873 of record CAUYQG010200481.1, on the reverse strand, counting down.
TTAAATGTTAGCTCTAGGGCAACTATTCTAGGCTATTCAAAGTCTATTCTCCAAGGAATTTGAAGAGCTCTCAGAATGGATATGTTAAATTAGCTGTTGCAGTAAGAAAGCTATGTGAATTTTCAATTTGTGCCCCTTTACTGTCCCCTTTGTCTCTGGACATGCTCAGATTTCTTCTTCCAAAAAACATTTCTGGGAACCCTGATGACCCCTTAAACTACCCTCTCAACTCTCTTTTTCCTTTTATTGCCATATATATATTTACTTTTCTCTTTATTTATTGAAAACAACTAATTTTTATTGAAAAATATTCTAGGGAAAAGAGCCATAATTCTACCATTATAATATACAGCTTGGGGTATACAGCTTGGGGTATACTCACTTGGGGTATACTTTTCTTTGTTTGTATATAGATATACTTTTTTCATACTTTTTTAATTATAGAGATATGGAATGCAAGCGAGAGTTAACTATATAATTAGACTGCATACAGGTAAAGTTGGGCTTCTAATTGGCCCTCACTCTCCTTGGTAGTGGAACAGGTACCCTTTGTGTTGTCACGTGCTCCCCACCCTCCTCCATCCCTCCCCTATCAGTGCCCAGTGACTGCCAATCCCTCTCTTGTGCTAGTATGACTAGTGTTCAGGGCCCACTTATGAGTGAGAACATGCAGTATTCAGTTCTTTGTTTCTGTGATAGTTCACTTAGTATGATGGTATCCAACTCCATTCAATTTGCTGTGAAGTCAATGATTTTGTTCTTCTTTATGGTTGTGTAATACTCCATTGTGCATATGTACCACATTTTCTTTATCCAGTCCATCTTCAGTGGGCAGCATGGTTGGTTCCATGTTTTTTCTGTTGTGAATAGTGTGGCAATAAACATGTGTGTGCAGGTGTTTTTTTGGTAGAGCAACTAATGTTCGTCCAGGTATATTCCCAGGAGAAGGATTGCAGGATCATATGGAAGGTCAATTTTTAGTTCTTTCAGGAATTGCCACACTGTTTTCTGTAGAGGTTGAACCAACTTGTACTCCTACCAATAGTGTGGAAGCATTCCCTTTTCTCCGCACCCGCACCAGACTCTGTTGTTTTTTGACTTATTAATTATAGCCATTCTTACCAGAGTTAGGTGGTATCTCATTGTAGTTTCGATTTGCATTTCTCTGATGATTAGTGAAGCTGAGCCTTTTTTCATGTGTCTGTTGGCTGCTTGTATGTCATCTTTTGAGAAGTGTCTGTTCATGTCCTTTGCCACTTTTTAATGGGGTTGTTTGTTTCTTTGTTTTTCCCTTTCACTTCACTTGCATTCCTTGTCCATCCTGGTTGTTAGGCCTTTGTCAAATGCATAATTTGCAAATACTTTTTCCCATTCTGTGGGTTGTTTCTTTATTCTTTTCATGGCTTCTCTAGCTATGCAAAATCTTCTCAATTGGATGAGATTCCACTTGTCTATCTTAGCTTTTATGGCATTTGCTTTTGGGGACTTGGTCAAGAATTTGTTGCCTACTCCAATGTGCATAAGGGTGTTTCCTACATTTTCTTCCAGGATTCATATAGTTTGAGATTTTATGTTTAGGTCTTTGATCCATTTTGAGTCGATTTTTGTATATGGTAATAGGTAGGGGTCCAGTTTCATTCTTCCACTTGTAGTTAACAAATTTTCCCAGCACCATTTGCTTAATATGGTCTCCTTTCCCCAGTGATTGTTATTGGTGGCTTTGTCAAAGATGAGTAGGTTGAGAGACCATGTTTTTACTTCCAGAATCTCTGTCCTGTTCCATTGGTCTATGTGCCTATTCCTGTACCAATACCAGGCTGTCTTGGTTACTATATAAAGTTTAAAGTCTGAAAGTGTGGTACCTCCTGCTTTGTTTCTTTTGCTGAGGATTGTTTTGGCTGTTCGTGCTCTTTTTTGCTTCCATATGAATTTCTGTATTGTCGTTTCCAGGTCTGTGAGAAATGATGCTGGTAATTTAATGGTTATTATGTTGAATCTGTAGATTGCCTTTGGTAGGATAAACATCTTGACGATATTGATTCTTCCTATCCATGAGCATGGGACATTTTTCCATTTGTTGGTGTCATCCTTGATTTCTTTGAGTAGTGTTTTACAGTTCTCATTTTAAAGATCTTTCACTTCTCTGGTTAGGTGGATGCTAAAGTGTTTTTGTATATGTGTGTGGCTATTATAAATGGGATTGCACTTTTTATTTGTTTTTCCGCCTGTTTGTTTCTGGTGTATAGGAATGCAACTATCTTTTGCACATTGATTCTGTATCCCAAGATTTTACTAAAGTTATTTATCAGTGTGAGGAGGCTTTTCACAGACTCCCTAGCGTTTCCGAGGTATAATCATATCTGTTAGGGTACGGATAGGGTGAGGGTGGATGGATGGAGAGGCACAGCAGCACCGCCAGACCTAGCGTGCCAGAGATGCACGCTGGTAACCAGAGACCCAAGCAATGCAAAGAATTGCAACACACAAAGAGATGAAAGAAGAAAAGATTTATTTAAGAAAGGATCACTTCCCACAGACAGGAAGTAGACCTACACTCTAGATGAATGTGGCCCCGTAGCCCCTCAAGCCCCGGCTTTAATCCTCTCCCTTGGAGGTGTTACAATCAGGTAGGCATGACTGCCATGACTTCCTTATTTACCACCTGAAAATGTCTTGGAGACCCTGTGACACAGAGACCCACTAATGTCTGCCCACATTGTCACAGCCCCTAGAGAAGGGCGTGATAAGGATCCCAGTGCTTCTGTACATTCCTGAATAACATTCCTTAGAGCTAATGGAGGGTGCACATCCCCTTATCTCCTATGTATTCCCAGCGGGCAGCCCTGTGATCTGCATAACTTTTGTAATCACAAATTTTGTGATTTGCATAACTTTTGCCTAATGCATGATGTCTTAGGCCTTGTAAACTCCCTTTACTCTAGGCAAGCTTGATTGCCAGTTCTGCCAGGCCCCACTGACAAAAGCCATGAGACACCTCCAAAGCCCGGCACCAGGAAGTCTGGACAGAAAATCCTGAGGGGGTCCTGGTCACCATATACCGAGTATACAATGGATTGATACTGGTCATGCTTAAGAAGTCTGGGTTTCTAAAAAAGGCAAATTCAGCAAAGTTAATCTTTACCTAAAATATGCATTTTTCCAAAACATAGCTTCTGCTTTCTCATCATTGTGTTAGGGTTTAGGAACAAGACAAAAAAATGCATTTCTCTAGGATATAGCCTCCCCTTTCCCATCATTGTGTTAGGGCTTAAGAACAAGATTTTAAAAATGACTTCCCTCTCAGTCTGTCCTTTCAATATCATCCACGAAGAGGGATAGCTTAACTTCCTCTTTTCCTATTTGGATACCCCTGATTTCCTTCTCTTGTCTGATTGCTCTAGCTAGGATTTCTAGCACTATGTTGAATAGGAGGAGCGAGAGTGGGCATCCTTGTCTTGTACCAGTTCTTAGGGAGAATCCTTCCAACTTGTGTCCATTGAGCAAAATGTTGGTTATGGGTTTAACATAAATGGCTCTTACTGTTTTGAGGAATGTTCTTTCTATGCCTAGGTACTCAAGGGTTTTTATCAAGAAGGGATGCTGGATTTTGTCAAATACATTTTCTGCATCTAATGGTATAATCATGTGGTTCTTGGTCTTGCATCTGATCATGTATTGAATTACGTTTATGCTCTTCAAATGTTAAACCAGCCCTGCATCCCGGGAATGAAGCCCTCCTGGTTATGGTGGATGATCCTTGAGATGTATTGTTTTTTCATAATTTGAATCAAAAACTGTTAAGTCTTATGAGGGTAGAAGGCCTATCTGTTTTGTCTGCCACTGTATATCTTGTATGTGTCTATCACATTAGGAGGGGCTCCATAATTACTTGTCAAATAAAAGAATGTTATATATTTTACATTTCTATTTTGATTTTTTTCTATTTAAAATATCAAGCATTTTCCTTTTCTTTATATTCTTTATAATGGTTTAAAGGTATTTTGTTTTAATATATTATAAATTACTGAGCTATTTTCTTGTAGTTGGACATTTCAAGTAGTTTATAATTTTTCACTATTCCCAACAACCACACAATGTACACCCTCCTGCATTGATGTATTTATTTACTATTAGTTTTTCATTGAACCATTTTTTAAAATAAATTTTTTATTTTAAATATGTGGGGCCCAATACAGGGTTAGGTATATAAATGTTCATTTTGCAGGTACCCATGATGATGAGGTGTGCCCCCTTCACTGGCAGTTTCACACTACTGCCAATCCCTTTCTTATAATATTACTACAGTTGTTCAAGGTCTACTTATAAGTGAGAACATGTGATACTCAGTTCTTTGTTTCTGTGATAAATCACTCAGTATTATAGCCTCTCAGTCCATCGAAGTTGCTGCAAAGTTCATAATTTTGTCCTTCTTTATGGCTGCATAATATTCCATCATGTGTATGTACCACATTTTTTAAAATCCAGTCCTCTTCCGATGGGCAGCATGGTTGTTCCATGTTTTTGCTATTGTAAATAATGTTGCAATAAACATGCGTGTGCAGGTATCTTTTTCATAGTGATTTGAGTTCCTCTGGGTATATTCTCAGAAGGGGAGTTACTAGATCATATGGAAGATTGATTTTTAGATCTTTTAGGAATTACCAAACTGTTTTCCACAGAGGCTGTACTTGTTTACACTCCCATCAATAGTGTAGAAGTGTTCCCTTTTCGCTGCATCCTCTCCAGCATCTGTTGTTTTTTGAGTTATTGATGATGGTCATACTGACTGGAGTTAGGTGGTATCTCAGTGTGGTTTTATTTGCATTTCTTTGATGACTAGTGAGGCTGAGCATTTTCTCATGTATCTGTTGGCTGCTTGTATGTCTTCTTTTGAGAAGTGTTCACTCATATCTTTTGTCCACTTTGTAATGGGGCTGTTTGTTTTTTTCCATGAAGCACGCTTGAGTTCCTTGTAGATCCTAGATGTTAGGTCTTTGTCAGATATACAGTTGGCAAATATTTTTTTCCAGTCGGTGGGCTGTCTACCTGCTCTCTTGATGGTTTCCTTGGCTTTGCATAAAATTGTCAGTTTGATGAGGTCCCACTTGTCTATCTTATCTCTTATGGCATGGGCGCTTGGGGTTTTGATGAGAAATTGGTTGCCAGTTCCAATTTCCATAAGGGTGTCTCCTGCATTTTCTCAGTCTCTTATAGTTTGAGGTTTTACGTTTAGGTCTTCAATCCATTTAGAGTTGATTTTTGTGTATGGGGACAGGTAGGGTCTTGTTTTAATCTTCTGCATGTGGTCAGCCAGTTTTCCCAGCACCATTTACTGAATAGGTTCTCCTCTCCTCAGTGATTGATAGTGGAGGCTTTGTCGAAGATGAGTTGGTTGGGAATTGAGGTTTTGCTTCTGGAATCTCTATCCTGTTCCATTGGTCTATATGCCTGTTCTTGTACCAATACCAGGCTGTTTTGATTATTGTAGCTTTATAATAAAGCTTAAAGACTGGGAGTGTGATGTCTCCCATTTCGTGTTGTTTGTTTGTTTGTTTGTTTTGCTGAAGACTGTTTTGGCTATTCGTAGTCTTTTATGTTTTCATATGAATTCCTGTATTGTCATTTCCAGGTCTGAGAAGAATGCTGCTGGTAATTTAATGGGTATTGCGTTAGATCTGTAGACTGCCTTGGGTAGGATGGACATCTTAACAATGTTGATTCTTCAAATCCATGAGCATAGAATATTTTTCCATTTGTTTGCATCATCTTTGATTTCTTTGAGCAGTGTTTTGTAGTTTTCGTTGTAAAGGTCTTTGATTTCTCTGGTAAGGAAGATGCCAAGATATTTCTTTTGGGGGGGTGGCTATCGTGAATGGGATTGTGCTTTCTATTTGGATTTCTGTTTGTTTATTGTTGGTGTGTAGGAATTTGACTGATTTTTGCACATTTATTTTATACTCTGAGACTTTGCCAAAGTCCTTTATCAGTGCAAGGAAGTTTCTGACAGATTCTCTTGGGTTTTTAAGGTATACAATCATGTCATCTGCAAAGAGGGATAACTTAACTTCCTCTTTTCCTATTTTGATACCCCTGATTTTCTTCTCTTGTCTGATTCCTCTTGCTAGGACTTCCAATACTATGTTGAACAGGAGAGGTGAATGTGGGCATCCTTGTCTTGTTCTGGTTTTCAGGGGAAATGGTTCCTATTTCTGTCTCTTGAGCAGTATGTTGGCTGTGGGTTTCTCGTAGATTCCTCCTACTATTTTGAGGTATGTTCCATCTATGCCTAGATGTTTAAGGGTTTTTTTTCAAGAAAAGGTGCTGGATTTTATCAAAAGCTTTTCCATATCTAATGATATAATCATGTGGTTTTTGTCTTTATATCTTTTGATGTATTTAATTACGTTTATGGTCTTGTGGATGTTGAACCCACTCTGCATCCTGGGGATGAAGCCTACTTGGTCATGGTGGATGATTTTTTAGATGTGTTGCTGGATCTGGTTTGCTAGAATCTTGTTGAAAATTTTAGCATCTATGTTCATCAAGGATATTGGTCTGTAGTTCTCTTTCTTTGTTGGATCTTTACCAGGTTTGGGTATCAATGTGATGTTAGCTTCATAAAATGATTTGGGTTGAGTTCCATCTTTCTTGATTGCCTGGAATTCTTTCAATAGGATTGGTATCAGCTCATCCTTGTATGTTTTGTAGAATTCTGCTGGAAAGTCATCTGTTCCAGGGCTTTTTTTTTTTGTAGGTAGTTTTCTTATGACATGGTCAATTTCCTGGGTTGTTATTGGTCTACTTAGGGCTCAATTTCTTCTTGTTTCAACCAGGGGAGGTTGTGTGATGTAAGAAAGTCCTCCATTTCATTTAGGTTTTTAAGTGTGTTTCCAGACAGGTGTACATAGTAATCTCTGATAATCTTTTGTATTTCTTCAGGATCAGTTTTGGCTTGATCTTTTGCATTTCTGATTGTGTTTATTTGGGCTTTTTCTCGCTTTTTCTTGGTCAGTCTAGCTAGAGGTCCATCAATCTTGCTTATCCTTTCAAAAAACCAGCTTTTGGTTTCATTGATTTTTTTTTTTTTTTGTATTTTGTTTTTGTCTTCTATGTCCCTAATTTGGGCTTTTATTTTGGTGATCTGGATTCTTCTGCTGAAGTTAGTGTTTTGGTAGTCTTGCTTTTCCAGCTTCCTTAGGTGATTTGTTAAGCTGTTAATTGTGATCTTTCCATTTTCTTCATGTGTGTTCACAGAGATATGAATTCCCCTCTTAGTACTGATTTCATGGCATCCCAGAGATTTTAAGATGTTTCTTCATTTTCATTTGTTTCCAGGTATCTTTTAATCTCTATTTTGTTTTCTGTGTTGATCCAGGAGTTGTTTAGCATATGGTGTTTAGTGTCCATGTCTTTGTGAGTTTTATGGGAACTTTGATGGTGTTGATATTTATTTATATTCCACTGTGGTCTGAGAAGGTACATGGCAGTATGTCAATCTTATGGAATTTGTTTATGCTTGATTTATGGCAGAGGATGTGGTTGATCTTAGAGTATGTTCCATGTGGTGATAAGTAAAATGTATATTCTGTGGTTGCTGGGTGGAGTGTTCTGTAGGTATCAATTAAGTCTATTTGGTCAAGCGTCACATTGAGGTTCCAGATCTCCTTGTTGACTTTTTGTTTGGATGATCTGTCTAGGGCTGTTAGTGGGATGTTTAAGTCCCCAGCTGTGATAGTGTTAGAGTCAATATCTTTTTAGTTTACCTAGAAGCTGCCTTGTAAAAGTTGGTGCTCCTATGTTGGGTGCATATATGTTTAGAGTGGATATTCCTTATTGATGTATTGAAATTTTTATCATTATGTAGTGGCCTTCCACATATTTAAAATTTTTGATAGCTTAAAGAGTATTTTGTCTGATATTAAGAATGCAATTCCTGCTTTCTTTTGTGTTTCGTTCGCCTGAAATTTTGTTTCCCATCCTTTTACTTTAAGTCTGTGAGTGTCCTTTCTGGTGAGATGAGTCTCTTGGAGACAATATATTGTTGCCTCATGATATTTTATTCATTTTGCCATTCTATGTCTTTTCAATGGTGTATTTAGTTAATTCTCATTCAGGCTAATTCTAGAGATGTGAGAGTTTATCCCTGTCATGAGGTTCTTATAGAATTTGTTGTTGTTGCTGCTGTTTGTTTGTTGTTTGTTGTCTTTCTTTTGATTTTGGGGTTGATTTGTGTGTGTTTTCAATCTTTTCCCTGCATTCTTGGGAATGGCATTGATGTTCTTTTTTTCCTTTCTTCTGTGTTTAATACTTTCTTAAGTGTTTCTGGTAGAGCTGGTCTGGAGGCAGCATAAACTGTTAGGGATTGAATGTCTGGGAGGAATTTTAATTCTCCATCACTGACGAAACTTAACTTAGCTGGGTAGTTAATTCTTGGTTGAAATTGTTTATCTTTGAGAACTTTGAAGATTGGATTCCAAGCTCTCCTAGCCTGAAGTGTTTCTGTAGATGAGTCTGCTGCTATTCTAATTGGTCTTCCCCAGTAGGTAGTCTGACCTTTCTCTCTTGCTGCCTTTAGGATTTTTTTCTTTTATACCTACTTTGTGTAGGCGAATTACTATGTGTCTAGGATTTGGTCTTCTCGTTTGTTGTCTTGCAGGAGATCTCTGAATCTCTTATGTTTGAATGTTTGCTTCACTGATGAGATGAGGAAAGTTTTCTAGGATAATTTCATGGAATGTTTGTTCCAGGGTTGTCTCTGTCTCTCTATCTGCCTCAGGGATTCCAATTAATCTTAGCTTTGGCCTCTTGAAATAATCACTCATCTCTTGGAGCTTTTGTTCTGTCTTTTAAAATTTCTTTTCTATGTTTTTAACAGTCTGGGTTAGTTCCATATTTTTGTTCTCAAACTCTGAGATTCTTCTGCTTGATTAATTCTGCTTTCCATGCTTATCAGTTTGTTGTTTATTTCATTCACTGTGTTCTTTATTGCTGTTATCTCAGTTATCAGCTTCTTCATTCTTTCTTCTTATCTCTCCTCATTTCTATTTATTCTCTCCATTAATATCTTGATATCTGGGTTTGTGGTTTGAGACCAGTCATTCTGGGGGATCTTTGTTGTTTGAGTTCTGAAGTCTGTATTCTCAGTGGCTGACCTCCCGGGAGTCTGTATGAGACTCATATTCTTCTTTTGTTTTGTCTTCATTTGTATAGGTTTTCCTCCCCCCTCTTTTTTTTGTCACTTCTTTAATTCTGTTGTTCAGTGATGGGGGTATAGTTTTTATTTCTGTTTGCTCAATCTCCTTTTGTTTCTTCTGTAGATCCTCTGGTTTTGTTCAATTCTGAAGCTGGATTGGGGGTGGGGGCCTGTGATTTTTGCAGATTTGAGATTTAATTAAGTGGGGAGCTGTGATTCAGAAGCTATCTACAGATTCCAGGATCCACTGACAGATGTGTGGCCCCCCCTGGAACCCACTTCCCACTGCCTTACAATCTGTCCATGCAGTGGGGGTGTCTGTTGGTCCCCTGAAAGCAAAATGAGATAAGAAAAGGGAAAAGAATGGAAAAAGAAAAGAGGATGACAAAAGGGCGGTGGAGAGAAGAAGGAGGAGAGGGAAAACAGGCATACCAACTAACAAATAAACAAAGAGACAAAGACAGAAAAAACAAAAAAGGCAAAAACATACAGACAATTATACAAACAAACAAAAACCCCCCTGTTGGTGTACTCTCCCTCAAAAATACCTATACATAAACAGAAAAATTTTTTAAAGAAAAATAGCAGAAACAAAGTAAATACAAAAATATAAACAAAAACATAAAGAGAGAAGAAAAAAGCTAAAACTAAACAAAAAGAAGAGAAAAAATATTTCTCTATGGCCATTTGTGTGGCTCCAGTTTCCTTTCTTGCCTCTGCCTTAGGGAGTGGCTCTAGTCTCTAGCCCCTCCCCTTTGTTCTCACAGGCTGATGGGGTTGCTCTCAGCATGGGTCAGATGTCCCACGGCCTACTGTGGGAAGAGAATGGATCAGATCCAGACCCACCCTACTCGCTGCTGCTGCTGTCAAGTCTCCCACTCAGTTCTGATGTGTCTGTGCCTGTTCCAGCGTGGGGGAGGGGCATCTGTCTCTCCGAGTCTGATAAGAAGATAGCCTCTGGGTCATGGAGGCTGGGTGGTGCTAGCCTCTGGGTCCCAACATGGAGGCTGGGTGGTGCTGGGCGGTGCAATGCAGGTCTCTGTCCAATTCTGTGACTGAGAAGATGGCGCCCGTCGGTATCTCATCACTGGTATTAGAGATTTCCATGACCTACCTCCTCCTGCTTGTGCCCAGTCTGCTACTCCAGGTGGTGGCCTGGGCCAGATGCCAGGTGGTGAGGGGTGGTGGTTCTCTGCTACCTCCTCAAGAGAGCCCCAAGAATGGCAGATGATCCTGCGCACCTGGGTCTCCAATCTCAGGGCTGTGGTGGGTTGCAGTCACCTATGGAGGAGAGCACCAGGTGCATGAACCCAAGTCTCCCCTCAGATGGACTTTCAGTCACCCACTGACACACACCCACTCATGAAGAGAGTCTTTATGGACACTTGCTTTTGTGGAGACTCTCACTGTCCAACCTGTTCTGTCATCTTGCCCCTTGAACCATTTTGTAAAAAACAAATTCCAAGGAATGGGATTACTAGGTAAAAGTGAACATTTTTATTCTGGTGAGCTTATTGAAGTAATTGTATGCCTTTTGCTTTCATGTCCTGATTCCTTCCTACATGCCTTGGAATTTGCCTCTACCACTCCAAAGAAACACCTCTGTCAAAAGTCACCAATGGCTTCCTCTTTGCCAAATCAACCAGTTTGTTCTGAATTTTAAGAACCTTCTTGACTTTTCTTGCAACATTTAATGCTAATTTACCAGCACCTTCTTGAAACCTTTTTCTATTGGTTTTATGACATATCATTATTTTAATTATCTTTCTACTTTCCTGATTGATGTTCTTTCATGAACTCCCTAAATAAATGTAGTGTTTCCCAAGGTTCTGTCCTATCCTCTTCAACACTATTATTTCTATTAATAATTCAAAAATCATTATCTCTAGTCTTGACTTCTTAAGCTTCAGATTTATTATATTGCTTGATCTCCCATTAGTGTCCCATACCATATACTCATTATGTCTAAAAATGAATTAATTTCTACCCTCCAAATCAGTACCCCATAGCTACTCCATTTCTGATAATGCTATTGCCATTTCCTACAGTCTAGGCACCATAGAGACATTTTAATTCTTTCTCCTTCCTTGCCCCATCTATTCCATCAGTTGCCCTGTTATAATGAATTCCAATTCTTCACTGTCCCTTTTTTTCAAATTATTTTTCCTGAATTCATTCATCCATTCATTCATCCAACAAATATTTATTGAGCTCTGTTATGTACCAGGTATTATATATGGCACTAAAGATACAGCAGTGAACACAGCAGACAAAAATTCTGACCATCATGGAGTTGATATTCTAGTGGAGGAAGACACACAAGCAGATAAGTTAAATATATAGAATGTCAGATGATACAAAGTTATATGGAGAAAAAATTAGGGAAGTTGGATAGGGAAGATGAGGACAGGGTGTGTATGTGTCCACAATTTTAAATTGGATTTCCAGGGAAGTTAACTGAGAAGGTGATATCTGAGCCAAGATTTGAAGGCAGTCAGGAAAGGGAGGGGATACAGGAGCATTCTAGGCAGAAGAACTAGCAAGTGTAAAGGTCCTGAGATGAGGAAGAATGTAAGTGCTCCAGAAATAGCAATGTGGTCAGTGTGACTGAAGCAGAGTGAGTAAAAGGAAGATTAGTAGGAGGCGAGGTCAGAGAGGTACGGGGAAAGAGGACCAGATCATGTAGGGCTTTGCAAGTCATTGTAAGGACTTTGGCTTTGTTTTATAAGTGAAATGGGAAACCAGTGAAGGGTTTTGAGCAAAGAAGTGACCTGATTTTACCTATCTTATTTATAAGATAACTCTAGTTGCTGGGTTGAGACTAGACTGTAGCAGGGCAAGGGCAGAAGCAGGGAGTAAGAAAGAAGGCTATTGCAGTAAGCCAGGCAGGAGTTGATGATGGCTTGGACTAGGATAATTATAGTGAAAGTGGTGATTGTGGTAATTGTTGGATTCTGGGTTTGCTATTGATTGGATGTGAGAGGAAACGGAGAAGTCAAGGATGACTTTGAGGTTTTGGCCTGAACTGGAAGAATGAGTTTTTCAATTACTTTCTCTCTCTCTCTCTCTCTCTCTCTTTCTCTCTCTCTCTCTCTCTCCCTCTCTCTCTCTGTCATGTGTGACTTTGTTTAATCTCTTGTTTTATGGACTCTCAAAATATGTGTTCTATTTTATTATATGCCTTAATCACTTTTCAACTGGGCTGTGTGAGTAGTTTTGATAAATTTTCAGTGGTGAATCTGATCTCTCTCAGCCTCTCTCCTCACTCCAGTTCATCCTTTATAAAGTGAGGCTCTAGGCCAGGCTCGATGGCTCAGCCTGTAATCCCAGCACTTTGGGAGGCCAAGGTGAGTGAATTGCCTGAGCTCATGGGTTCGAGACCAGCCCGGGCAACTTGGCGAGACCTCATCTCTACAATAAATCAAAAATTAGCCAGGCATGGTAGTGCGTGCCTGTAGTTCTGGCTACTTGGAAGGCTGAGGCAGAAGGATCGCCGGAGCCCAGTAAGTTGATGCTGGGGTGGCCATGAGTATGCCACTGCACTCCAGCCTGGGCGACTGAGTGAGACTCCAACTCAAAAAAAGTAAAAAATAAAAATAAAGTGAGGCTGTAATCATGCCATATGTCCTCTCTCAAATCTTCAGTACTTTCCCATTGCACTTAATTCAGTAGGCAAACTCCCCTGTTTTGCATTCAAGGACCTTCATAATATTAGCCTAACCTATTTTTTTAAGCGTTATCCTTTGTTATACCCTTATATATTTCAAATAAAGTGGGTTGCTGCTCCTTGAATTTAGTTTTTATAGATCATGCTTATTTGGGATCACGTAATGGGTAAGAACACACAGACTCTAGCTGGACACCCCAGGTTGGAATCATGGTTCTGTTTCTCATTGTGCCTGTGGACAGTTTATTTAACCCCTTTATCTCAGTTTTCTATCTGTAAAATAGGGATAATAGTAATCTACTTCATAGAGATGTTTTGAGTATTAAATGAGTTTATATATAAAGTATTTAAACAGTGCCTGACACATGTTAAGAGCTCTGTGTTAGTGTTTTATTGTTATTGTTATTTTTATTATTATCACCATTTTTATTATCTCTCTCCCCACTATAATATCAGGTCCATGAGGGCAGGGATTTTTATCTGTTTTGTTCACTGCCCTATCCCCAGTGCCTACCATAGTACCTGGCAGATGATGGTGATGATGATGATGATAAATGCTCAGTCAATATTTGTGGGATGAATGATTGCAGTTTTCTCAGCCTGAGATGTCTACTACTATTTCCTCTTCTCCTAAGAGCCCATCAAACCTACAAGGCTCATCAGGAATGCCATATATTCCATGGAACACTATGATTTTCTGATCCTTCTTTTTCATCTTAGTCATTTGTATCTAATCTCACTTACTAGATATTAAGTTCTTAAAGCATGGACTGTGTTTTACCCATTTTTATGTCCCCTGTGATGTACTAGTAGAGTGTCTTGACTGTGGTAGATACTCAGTAAACATTTGCTGATTGAATTGAATTGAATTTGTTCTCCTATTTATTTACTTAGTTTAATACAAATTTTCAGATTTCTAAGTCATGCTTCCAAAGTATTAAATCTCTATGCAATTTATTTCTTAGGTATCTTAAATGTTTAATCTTAGAAAGACTATACTTTTATATGCAGTTGCAGAAAAAGTAAATTTATCTTAATCAAATCTTATTTCAGTTGCCTGAGGACTTTGTACCAGATTATAAAATTGTCCTGAGTACATGATCATAAAGGGAAATGTTTATAAAATATGGTAATGTATAACTAGAATTCAGTGGTCTAGTAACCTCACCTAAGAACTCAGATGAGAAAAAAGGCTTTGTGCAGTTTAAGTATGTGTCACAAGATCCATGCACTTTATAGGGGCAATATCTTCAAATGCTCACTCATTATTTATTTATTCATCATTATGCCTAAATCATGATTATTGGATTTCCTAGCCAATAGCGGTGGAGAAGCAATGTAGAAATGTTAACAAGGCTCATGGAAGATAATAGGAGGAACAGACAGCTGACTCCACAGAAGACAGAAAAGACAAAAACAAGGGAAGGGCTCACAGCAGTGTGGGACTAATAGCCCTATATTGTTTAAATAGGCCTGGAGGGCATCAATGTGTTATAACATAGCTCAGTAATTGACATTCATAATAAGGACCCAAATTCATAAAAAAACTGTTACATTGTGATCGTCTACCATATACCATATTCTACTTGTGAAAATAAGCGTGTTAAGTGTTTAGATTTCCTTCCAAAAGATTAGATTAAAAGTGGTTTTGTATATAAAGTAGTAAACCCTTAATTAGCTACACAACTTGACTAACTCACTCCTGAGTTATAATCAAGGTTTTCTTGCATTCGATATATACCTTTCTGTTCAGATCCCTCTAACTAGTATTGAAATGCTATGGTAAGGCAACATGAGGCAGTAAATCTATAAAAATGAATTGTTCATTTGCACTACATTTATAACATAGGAAATACGATTATAGAACAGATGCTGACTGATTGAAACACTATATGCTCAATCATGTTAGTGTTTATTTGATAAGGAATGCCATTTGTTTAGCTTTGCTCATTTATTCAGTGACTGTGGCCTGGAATTTTATTAGATGCTGTATAGCTGTATTCTCTGCCCACCAGAATGCCGAGAGAATCTTAGATCGAATGAGATTGGATAAGAAGTTGGAGCTTTTTAGCTTTGGGGGTGAAGATGGGAAGACTTTATATTTGAAGGTTTTAAATGTCTTTTGTTTTATTTCATTTATATATGGGTGCTGGAACACAGAAGTGACTAATAGTCTGGCAGTATTCATTACTTGCTTAACTTTATTCTGAAAACTTTCATCTTCCTAAAAGTCTTTCAGTGACTACCCAGGGAGAGAGAGAACCAAGAAAATTTCCTGAAGTGGAACCATTTATAACTGATGTGCTTCTGAATAATGGGGAAAACTAAAATTTAATTTTAAAAGTACTGCAATACTAAACAGGTCTTATATTTGAAATAAATTATTCTACTAATTTTTTGTTCTCCCTTGGAGCCGGTTAGCAAATATTTTTTTGTGTTGCAGCCAGATTGCAGCAAATGATTTCATGGGAACATTTATTCAGATACTGTATTTTATTTTATTAGCTGATAATATCTAGGCCTTCATGATATAGAAACTAGTATAATAAATATTTGAATGAATAGATTTAGGAACTAGATAACTTGGAAGAATCATTTCAAAACTTGGATTAACTATGACATCTAGAGCCAGCATCTTGGGTCATCTTGTAACACATGGTACAACTCACATTTTAGTGAAATAGATTTTTAAAATTAAGACTTTAAGCGAATATTTTAGAAAGAACTTTATTTTTAAGAATAAGATAAATAGGTTTCTAGACCCCCATCTAAATATTTTTGTGTCATCTTTACCCTCTTTTTAAAAGCAGAAAGGGGTTTTTAATTGTTGCCAATGCAGATCAAAAGTTGTTAACCTCTTAGCCAAATGTGGTGGTATACATCTATAGTCCCAGCTACTCAGGAAGCTGAGACAGGAGGTTTGCTTAAGCCCAGGAATTTGAAGCTGCAGTGAACTAATGATGGAACCACTGTACCCCAGCCTGGGTGACAGAGCAAGACCCTATCTCTAAAA
>CAUYQG010200480.1:0-12761 GCA_963574415.1 Tarsius wallacei | reverse complement strand
TTTGTGATGATGATCTGTGACTAGTGATCTTTGACATTGCTATTCTAATTGTTTTGGGATACCACAAACCGAGTCCATAGAGGACAACAAATTTATTTTGCTTTTTTTTTTGAGTCAGGGTCTCATTGTGTCACCCAGGCTGGAGTGGAGAGGTACTCTCCCAGGCTACCGCAGCCTGGACTTCCTGGCCTCAGGCGATCCTTCCATCTCAGCTTCCTGAGTAGATGGGGCTACAGGCATACCCCACCATGCCCGGATTTTTTTTTTTTTTTTTTTTTTGGTAGAGATGGTCTTGCACAATTGGGCTCAAGCAATTATCCTGTATTGATTTCCCAAAGTGATGGAATTATAGGTGTGAGTCACCGTACCCAGTCAGTTTTACTTTCTTATCATTTGTGTGTTCACTTAAGTAGCACTTTTCGTTTCCTTCCAGAACTTTTCCTTTGCATTCATAACTTGGTTAAGTGTTTGAAACAAAAGGCCTAGCTTTTGACCTAGTTCAGCTTTCAACATACCTTCCTCACTAAGCTTAATCATTTCTAGCTTTTGATTTAAGGAGGGAGATATGTGACTCTTTCTTTCTCCTGAACACTTAGAAGCCATCGTAGTTATTAATTGGCCTAATTTCAATATTGTGTTTCAGGGAGTGGGGAAGCTGGAGAAGAGGGAGAGAGATGAGGGAATGACTGGTTGGTAAAGCAGTCAGAACACACACATCATTACTGGATTAAATTTGTTGTCCTCTGGCCAGTCTCAGTGGCTCAGCCTGTAATCCCAGCACTTTGGGAGGCCGAGGCAAGTGGATTGCCTGAGACCACGGGTTCGAGACCCACCCAGGCAACCTCATCTCTACAATAAATAATTTGTTGTCCTCTATGGACTCGGTTTGTGGTATCCCAAAACAATTAGAATAGCAATGTCAAAGATCACTAGTCACAGATCATCATCACAAATATTATAATGATGAAAAAGTTTGAAATATTGTGAGAATTGCCAAAATGTGACACAGAGACATGTAGTGAGCACATGCTGTTGGCAAAATGACACCAATAGACTTGCTCAATACATGGTTGCCACAAACCAATTTATTTTTTTAAAAAAACAGTATTTGTGAAGTACAATAAAGCAAAGAACAATAAATGACATATGCCCGTATTGCTTGTTTGAAGACTGGAATGATATAGTATGAATATACAGTTTGACTTCCATATCTGCTGGTTCTGCATCCATGGATTCAGTCAACCACAGATCAAAAATATGTTTAAAAGCAATAAAAATAACAATACAGTATAACAACTGTTTACATAGCATTTACATTGTACTAGGCTTATAAGTACTCTAGAGATGATTTAAAGTATATGGGAGGATGGGCTGGGCATGGTGGTTTAAGCCTGTAATCACAGCACTTTGGGAGGCCGAGGCGAGAGGATTGCCTGAGCTCAGGGCTTCGAGACCAGCCAGGGCAACTTGGCAAGATCTTGTCTCTACAATAAATTTTTAAAAAAAGCTGGGCGTGGTAGCATGCTCCTGTGGTTCCAGCTACTTGGAAGGCTGAGGCGGAAAGATTGCCTGAGCCCAGCAGGTCAAGGCTGTGATGGCCATGAGCGTGCCACTGTACTCCAACCTGGGTGATAGAGTGAGACTCCAACTCAAAAAATAAATAAGTATATGGGAGAATGCACATAAATTATATGCAAGTACTAGGCCAGTTTATATAAGGAACTGAAACATCTGAAGATTTTGGTAACCACAGGGGTCCTGGAACCAATACCCCATAGATACCAAGGGACAACTTATATCAGTTTATCTGTCTATGCTACTGCTGATGGACATTTGATTTGTTTTCAGTCTAGAGCTATTAATAGCATGCTGCTATGAACATTCCTGTACATGATTCCTGGTATGTGTGTGCACATAGTTCTTTAGAGTATGTATATAGCTAAGGGTAGAAATGTTGAGTGATGAAGGTGGGCATGATGGCATGAGCCTGTGCTCCCAGCTACTTGGGAGGATTGCTTGAGCCCAGGAGTTCTAGACCAGCCTGGGCAACATAGGAGACCTGTTGAAAGAAAGTAGAAAAGAAGAAAAGGGAAGGAACAAAAAATACATAAGTAAATACATGTTGGGTGATGGAATACGTAAATCCTCAACTTGACTATGAAATGTTTTCTGGCCGGCTCGGTGGCTCAGCCTGTAATCCTAGCACTTTGGGAGGCCGAGGCAAGTGGATTGCCTGAACCAGTGGGTTCAAGACCAACCGGGGCAACTTGGCGAGAACTCATCTCTACAATAAATCAAAAATTAGCCAGGCGTGGTAGCACGTGCCTGTAGTTCTGGCTACTTGGAAGGCTGAGGCGGAAGGATTGCCGGAGCCCAGGAGGTCGAGGCTGCGGTGGCTGGGAGCGTGCCTCTGCACTCCAATCTGGGCGACAGAGTGAGACTCCAACTCAAAAAAAAAGAAAAGAAATGTTTTCTAAGTGGATTTTCCCTGTGCATTCTCATCAGCAGTTTAGGAGAGTTCTCCCTGCTCCACATCTAAAATAAGGATTTTTAAAAAAAATTTTGAGACAATATATTTCTGTATGAAAAAACATTTTTTTTTAAATGAAAAATGCTGTAATCCCAGCACTTTGGGAGGTGGAGGCAAGGGAATTGCCTGAGCTCAGGGTTTTGAGACCAGCCTGAGCAATATGGCAAGACCTTATCTCTACAATAAATCAAAAAATAAGCCGGGTGTGGTGGCACACACCTGTGGTTCCAGCTAGTCGGACGGCTGAGGTGGAAGGATTGCCTGAGCCCAGCAGGTTGAGGCTCTGGTTGTCGTGAGCAGTGTGCCACTGCACTCCAGCCTGGGTGACCGAATGAGATTCCGACTAAAAAATAAAAATAAAAAAATAAGTGAAAAAATGATGGTAGAATGAACAGATTGCTTTTTTATACACAGCAAAATAAAGATCTAGCAGTTCCATTTAGAAATCTCTAAGTTTTTCCCCTGAAATTCTACTGGACCATGACATCTCAAATGCTGGAAACCATCATCCCACAGAACATGATATATAAACCCACTTAATGTATATAGTAGCCAGCCTCCAAGGTGGCCCCCAATGACACTCCTGTCTTGATATTCATGTCTTTTGAAAGTGATTTTGAGAGATAGTCTTGCTCTGTTTCCCAGGCTGGAGTGCATTTGCATGATCATGGCTCAAGGCAGACTCAACCTCTTGGTTTCAAGTGATTCTCCCGTCTCAGCCCCTCAATTAGCTAGAACTACAGAAAAGCACCACAACTACCAGCTCATTTTTAAATTTTTATTTGTGGAGACAGGGTCTTGCTATGTTGCCCAGGCTGGTCTTAAACTCCTGGCCTCCAGCAATCCTCCCCTCTCAGTTTCCCAAAGTTCTATGATTATATGCATGAATGAGCTGCTGAGCCCAAACTATTTTCATGTGTAGACTATTCCCACACTGGATAAGGGCTGGGCTTGTGACCAACAGAAATCAGTGGATAAATTCCCAAACTAGGTAGTAAAAAATTTTGCAGCTTCAGCATTGGTCCTTTGGATCAGTCACTGGGGAAAGTCAGCTACCATACTGTGAGGATGCTCAAGCAGCCCAGTAAACATGCCCACATGGAAAAGAACCAACTTACCAACACCAACTTGCTAATGGAGTGAGTCACTTGGACACAGAACCTTCAGTTTCAGTCAAGTCTTGGATGGTTTCAGCCCCCCCAGTCTTTAAGTTTTCCAACTGAGACCCCAAAAATCATAAAGCAGAGACAAGCTTTATGTGCCCTGTTTCCTGTCTGAATTCCTGACTCACAGAAACCGTGAAATAATACATTATTATTTTTGTTTTGAGCTATCAAGTTTTGGAATGATTTGCAACACAGCAAAAGATAACTGACACAACACACATGACCACTGAGGACATGTCCTTGCCAAAAATTTGAATTTCTGAATGACAATACATGGCAATTTAAAGATCTAGTAGTTCTATTTAGGTCCTAATTTATTTCCTGAATCTGGTTGTGCCTCTAGATTTAGTTACAAGTTTAGAAGATCTAGAAGTAGCTGGGCTCGGTGGCTCAGCCTGTAATCCCGCGCTTTGGGAGGCTGAGGTGAGTGGAATGCCTGAGCCCGCGGGTTCGAGACCCACCTGGGCAACTTGGTGAGACCTCATCTCTACAATAAATCAAAAAATTAGCCAGGTATGGTAGCGCGCGCCTGTAGTTCCAGCTACTTGGAAGGCTGATGCGGAAGGATCGCCGGAGCCCAGCAGGTTGAGGCTGTGGTAGCCGGGAACGGCCACTGCACTCCAGTCTGTGCGACAGAGTAAGACTCCAACTCAAAAAAAAAAAAAAAAAAAGAAGATCTAGAAGTGACATAAGAACATGTTAAACAGAGAGACCATGTAATCAATCCAATTTAGAATATAGGAAATCCTATAGCACAAATGACTCATTTTCTTCAACTAATAAGTTTTTAAAAAACACATGAGGAGGGGTACCTATAAATTAAAAGAGACTTAAAAAGTATGATAGGTTGTGTTATTCCCAATAATATCTGCCTTCTCCTGTGGGAACATTGTACTTCCCTTCTTTCCACTGACATCAGCTTTGACCATGTGATTCGCTTTGACCAGTGAAATGTGAGCAGATGTGATGGTTGCTACTTCCGAGCAGAAGTTTTAAAAGTCATTGTGTGTTTCAACCATGCCTCGCTACCATCTGCCAGGAAGTGGGCATATCCCAAACAGGGACTGTTTCTTTAGCCTGTGGCCAGGCATGAAGAGGATACAGAGCTGACTCACGATGGAAATTCATGTGAGCAGGAAATAAATCTGGGCTGTTGTAAGCCACTCTGATTTTGGAGTTGTCTGCTACTGCAGCATAACATAATGTACTCTGATTCATACAAGTAATGTTTCAAATACAATATATAGACCTTGTTAGGATCCTGACTTATGAGACAATTGGAGAAATTTGAATATGCGGTGGATATTTGATAATTAAGAAGTTGCTCACACTCAAAAAGAAATTGTTATTAATTTTTTAGGTGCGTTGATGGTATTGCAGTTATGTTTATTTATTTTTTTTTTTGAGTTGGAGTCTCACTCTTGTCGCCCAGGCTGGAGTGCAGTGGCACGCTCACAACCACCGCAGCCTCAACCTGCCGGGCTCCGGCAATCCTTTCGCCTCAGCCTTCCAAGTAGCTGGAACTATAGACACACGCCACCACACCTGGCTAGTTTTTGTGATTTATTGTAGAGACGAAGTCTCACCAAGTTGCCCAGGCTGGTTTTGAACTCCCAGGCTCCCAAAGTGCCGGGATTACAGGCTGAGCCACCACACCCAGCCTGCAGTTATATCTAAAACAACAAAATGAGTTATTGAAAAGGAGTAGCAGATACATAGATGAAACAGGAATGAGTTAATAACTGTTGAGTTGGATGGTAGGTATATGCCAGTTTATTGTGCTATTGTCTCTACTTTTGTTGATGTTTGGAAATTTTCATAATTTAAAGTAAAAAAAAAAAATAGTCTGTTGATTGAGTCCCAGAGTTGTCTCTTGATTCTCCAAGGGGTACAGAAAGCATGGGAGCTGGGAGGATGGAGCTGACCAATTATGTCTACTGAGTGTGAGTACACAAGGATGTTTGGATCAAACCTCAGGAAGAAGACATCGAAACAGGTTATTTTCAATGACAAAGATATTTCCTTAGGAGCATTATATCTGGACTGAGCCATATCAGGGAAAGTTTCAGAGCACTGGAGAGGAGCTGAGGAGGTATCAATCTCCACCTCAAGTGGGAAATGGGAGGGGTGTGCCTTAAATAGAATCCTTCTCTACCTGCTGGCTAAAAACGAACATAGTATCTGTTCTTTCCAGTTAAAGCTTCTAACGTGTTTTCTATCTGCGTACAAGGCATTGCAATAATATTTGGAATTACAAGACGGATTGGGAGCTTTCTCTATCCTCTGCATTCCTGTAATGGTTTCAGGAATGGTGCATTCCTTTTGAGTGAATGATAGATTGTTTTCTGTCATTCCCCTTGTCTCCTACAAAATGCTCTAATTCACTCTTAATTAGGCTCCAGACTGCATTTGTGCCATTTGCACTGCAAGGATTGAATTTCCTTTAAGTGAAACAGACAAAGCAGCTGGGTTTGAGCCATCTTGCCAGTACCACATCCAAGGGAATCATTTGGGTAGAGGGGCAGCCTGTGCTGAGGGGGAGAAGAAGCTGAGCCAGAAGTCCCATGTCAAGGGACTGTCAGGACATGTGACCCCAAAGATCAACAAATAGGCAGCCACAGGGGGAAGAAGATTCTTTTGGAATCGTAGAGGCAGCAGCAACCTTGGTGATAGCACTCATTCCCTCCCCTCCATCTAGAGGAGTCGAGTCAAGAGATCCTGACTTTCCTTCCATCTTCCAAACCTCATGTGGTCCTCTCGCATCCCTGCCCCCACTGGACTGGCTTGTGCTGTGACGATTGGGTGGGGAGAGGAGAGTACTTTGAAGCTTCCGACAATGACATTTTGTTTTTGTGACTGAGGTTTACAAATGAATGGTACTGAGCATTAGAAATGGGACTGGGAAGTTATGGAATTGGATGGATACATCATTATGATACCAAGAGAACCCACTGCCCAGAGTAAAGTAAGAATTCCACAAGGAGAAGCTGAGAGAGGTTAAACAGTTTTGTGCTAACACAGCAATGAATTGCTAACTCCTCAATGACCATAGGGTTTCTTCATTTCCCCTAACAATACAAGGACAAAAAACAAGAACAAAAAACTTTGGTTAAATTTTTAGTGATACACTATTCACTTAAAACTAGATTGCCCTTCTGAATCTTTCCTACCCTGTAAAAAATCTGTGTCCTCCTCCTACCCTCCTTGCAATTAACTAGAGCCAAACTTATGTACCATCAAGGACACTAAAAATAAGTATCTATATTTTTCTTCTGATATTTTGCCTACTGTGACCTACTTTTAGTTCAATTTCAAAAGCAAAGGGGTGAGGTGTGTCCTAAATAAACATGCCCATAAAATCTGGCTTAGCATTGGCTGCACAGCTTTTGTACCATAAACCAAGTATTTGTTTTCTATAGCCAGCACAAATTAAAAAGATTTCCCGTGTCAATGCTTTGGCATTTAAATTCTGAAATTCCACTTGCTTCATCAAAAATCTACTTCTTTGAGGACGGTTTCCCACTGATAACCCTGGTATTTAAGCACTCTAGTTAGTGTCGCCTCTGATGTGCCTGGGTCACATGGAGAATCACTCCCAACCCACCCACGCGTCTGAAAACACATTTTTCAGCAATTATAAAATCAAGAGCTATGAAGTTTCCTTGCAAACAGAGCATTGTGTCAGCTGATGTTATTTTAATTATTCACTTTTAATGAGGGACCTATGAACATCTTTAAAAACCAGAGTCAATAGGTAGACTGTCACCTAAAAAAAAGAAAACAGTCAAGTTGTGGTTTGAAGATTTTACCGACATTAAGCAATTATTGTCATAATTTAAATACTTCAGCTTAGACAGCAAGATATGCATGTGTGCTTTAAAAGGTAGTTTTAATATTCATCCTAGGAGATGTTAATGAACATCTGAAGTAGTCTAATGGGGAATACACACTCCAGGGGGTGGTTTGTTAGCATTTAAGGGCACTACTCAGGACCTTTGGCTTGGAATCTGTGGTTATTACAGCTCCTTCAACTCTTCCTTTTTGAATCAACACTAGAGAATTTATTATTTAGCATAAGAGATGGTAGAAGTAACTTTTTATTGGTAAAATGCATGGTTTTTGAAATATGTGTGCCACCAAGGCACCTCCCCCTTACATGGATGGCGTGTACATTTTGGTACCAGAATGGTACTCCAGGCCTGGTGTTTGTTTAGTCTTGTGCCTGCCACTTAATGCAGTGTTCAGATAACTGATCCACTGGTCTAGCTCTAGGACATTATGGGGGATCTGGTTCAAGTGAGTATTTCACACAAGGTTCTGGCCAGAGAGCCTGGAGCTTACGGAGCTTCCAAGGATGATTTGGTATTAAAGAGCTCTAGTGTCACCTCTGATGTACCCGAGTCACACGCAAAATCACTTCCAACACAGACTGTTGGGCTTGTTTGTTGATAGGTCCAAGAAACTTTCATGGATCACCCAGTGGCCCTATGGAGGGCCACAAGGCCCAGGCTCCAATAACTTGAATTGGCAGAGAACCTACCATGACACTGACAATTGTGTACCACCAAACTGACTTGAACCAGTTAACAACATTTGGTCCACAAATACCATGAGATATACTTAATAATAAAAAAAAAAAGAGGGCCAGATAGAGAAAAAAAAACTACATACAAAAATATCTGCATATAATGACAAAGATTCGAGGAAGAGTCACAGAGAAAAACGTGGTTTTGTCTATAATAAAATAAAAATTATAAGGGGCTCACCATGTGCCAGGAGCT
The DNA here is from genome assembly GCA_963574415.1 of Tarsius wallacei. Classification (NCBI taxonomy): domain Eukaryota; kingdom Metazoa; phylum Chordata; class Mammalia; order Primates; family Tarsiidae; genus Tarsius; species Tarsius wallacei. The sequence continues at coordinate 4,284 of CAUYQG010200480.1, read as the reverse complement.
GTTCTAAGTCACATCTCTATAAAGATACACTATTATCATATTACTTATTTTAATTTTAATTTTTCAGAAACTGGGTCTTATTATGTTGCCCAGTTTGGCCTTGAACTTCTGAGCTCAAGTGATCCTTCCATCTCAGCCTCCCAAATAGTTGTGACTACAGGCACACACCACTACATCCAGCTTATTGTATTCTTATCTTACTGATGGGGAAATTGAGGTACAACATGCGACTTGTCCTAGATCTTACAGATGAGGTAAGTATAGAAGCGATGCTTTGAGTCTAGGCAGTCTGACTCTGGAATCCAAGCTTGTACCTTCTCTAGCTACCATAATTTCCTTTCCTAATAGCAGTTGATGTCTGACTAGAAGCCACAACAGGAATTTATAGGGTTAAAGAAAACCTGACTTGCTATAAGAGCCCAGGGGAAAACAAAAGAATTCTGAGGTTTTCCTGGCTTCAGAAAAGGCCCTTACCAAAAAGAGATTTTTTTTCTGTCAAGCATCATTTGGGCAGTAGGCTTCTGTAATGAATTAAAAATAAAGTTCTGTCGCTTGGTTGATGATGTGTATAACAGTTTTCCTAGACACAACAAAGCTGACGAGTTTTAAGAGGCTCTAAAGAGAAAGGCAGACAACTTCTCCATTTTCCATATTTGACTTCCTTCCTTTTATATCTCCCTATCATATCCTACACTAGAGCAACCATTCACATGTGAAGTTTCTGATCTAAGTCGCAGCAAAACATTCATGTTTCTCTTTGTTCCTTTCAGTCCCTCCGTGAGGGCAAGAGTTGGGATAATCTGATTACTAGCAGAGTCATTTGGTGAACTCTTCACCTGCAACTGTAAATCTGATCTAATGTCTTTATTTCACGAGTTCCTCTCTGGGCATGGTTCTTAGAGGGGACATAAACGACCAGCCCATGACCATCATTCTATGGATTTTTTTAAAAAACCATTTTGCTCACCTTAATTCCTGCAACAGGATTTTACCCGCATATTATATAAACGAGTGTTTGGAGGTCCACTCAGGACCCCTTCCCATTCTTCTGTCACCAAGGCAACATAGTGCTCATCAACAGCAGTCGTTTTCTCATCCTAGCTCTGTGTATACTCAGAATCCTGGTGAACAACTCATTCAACCACATCACACTGAACTGTAGGAAACTGACCCTGAGCACAGCAGACTAACACAGTGGTTTTGGGGGATGCCGGATCTCAAAACTTTTGGTTTTAAGATTTTTTAGCGTTCTTTCTTTCTTTTTCTTTTTTTTTTAAATAGAGATGAGGTTTCACCATGTTGCCCAAGTTGGTCTTGAACTCCTGGGCTCAAGCAATCCTCCCATCTCAGCCTCCCAAAGTGTTGGGATTATAGGAATGAGTCACCACACCCAGTTAAGTTCTTATAACTGTTAGTTACTTCATAAGTTGCCAATTCTTAAAAAAAAATCCCAAATGTTTATACATATCATATTTCTTTTATGTAAAAATGTACTAATGTATTCATCAAACTTGAGGCTGGGCTCAGTAGCTCATCCTGTAATCCCAGCACTTTGAGAGGCTGAGGCAAGTGGATTGCCTGATACCACCGGTTCGAGACCAGTCCGGGCAACTTGGCAAGACCTCTACAATAAATCAAAAATTAGCCAAGCGTGGTAGCATGCCACTTGGAAGGCTGAGACAGGACTGCCTGAGCCTAGCAGGTCAAGGCTGCAGTGGCCGTGAGCGTGCCGCTGCTCTCCAGCCTGGGCAATGGAGTGAGACTCCAACTCAAACAAACAAACAAACAAAAACAAAAAAACTTGAACTGAGTATTAGGAATTGAACCCAATGGGGGCTGTTTTGGTTGCAGGTGATAGTAGCCCAACTGAAAATAGCTTAAACAAGGAAATTTATTGACTCGTGTAACTGAAAAGTCTGAGTGTAAATTTCAGGCATGACTAGGACAGGGGGATTCAAGTTATTTCATTAGGATTCCCTTTTCCTTCTTCTTCTTTTTTCTTTTTGAGTCGGAGTATCACTCTGTTGCCCAGGCTGGAGTGCAGTGGCACACTCACAGGCACCGCAGCCTTGACCTGCTAGGCTCAGGCAATCCTTCTGCCTCAGCCTTCCAAGTAGCTGGAACTACAGGCACGTGCTACCACGGTCAGCTAATTTTTTGATTTATTGTAGAGATGAGATCTCATCAAGTTGTCCAGGCTGTTCTCGAACCTGTGGGCTCAGGCACTCCCCTCACCTTGGCCTCCCAAAGTGCTGGTATTACAGGCAAGAATCTTTTTTTATTCTTAGTGGTGGAGGGGAGGTCCCACAGTTTGGGCAATGCCAACACAGATGGTGATATCTGAGGTTAATCTTGGAGCTGTTGTCAGTCATTTCTTTTCCTTTTTTTTTTTTTTGAGTCAGAGTCTCACTCTGTCACCCAGGCTGGATGCATGGCACACTCAACGGCCACCCCAGTGTCGACCTGTTGGGCTCCGGCAATCCTCCCGCCTCAGCCTTCCAAGTAGCCGAACTATAGGTGCATGCTACCACACCCAGCTAATTTTTTGATTTATTGTAGAGACAAGGTCTCACCAAGTTGCCTGGGCTGGTCTCGAACTCGCCGGCTCAAGCAATTCACTCCCCTGGGCCTCTCACAGTGCTGGGATGACAGGCTGAGCCACTGAGCCCAGCCGGTCAGTCATTTATTGACATCGTCTTTTTACTGCAGAGGTCTAGAAAAGGGGAAGGTGTTGAACCCACGTGCTCCCGCAGAGGGTGGCAGGAAAGAGGGGGAGTTACTAGCCCGGGACAGGCTCCGTCTCCCCTGGGGAGGACACTGCTCCTTCCCGGCTGTAGCGGTTGTGCCTGGGCACAGCACTCAGAGACAGCGGCTTTCCAGGAACTCCTGCTGCGCTCGGGATTCCATTCGGGATCCCTGATGGGACTGACAGAGCCCCACCTGCTCTGACCCCTTCACCCTCTCCAGGCTCACCCTTCACACCCCAGAGTCCGGCCGCATCAGCCTCCCCTAGGACATCCAAAGCCAATGACCTTCCTGCCGCAGGGCCTTTTGACAGAGGATTCCCTCATTCTGGAACACTCCTGCTCCTTACTTTTGCCCAGTGGATTCCTCCTTATCCTTGAACTTGGCCAAAAATCACATTCTGAAGATGATTTTCCTTAACCCTCAAATCTAAGTCAGCCCCTGCTTCCTCATCCAGGTCGTAAGCAAACGGTCTAGGGTCAGGAAGCTGGGGAGTGGGCCACTTACCTTTGTGTTCTAACTCCATTCCTCACAGCTGCATGTTGTGGGTAAGAGGGGCAGGCCTCCGGGTCGCGACTCCTCCTCATCTCTACAATGGGCTCACAGTAGCCCTGACTACAGAGCACTGTCATGAAGGTTAGATGAGGCTGTCTGCGTAGAGAGTCCAGCAGGGTGGCTGCACTGTCAGTGGAAGCTATCACGCTCCTTTGTAGCAATTATCAAAATTGTAATCATGAAATTATTTTTGTTATTATTTGTTTCATATCTGTCTTCCTACACATAGTAAATCTTACAGGGGACAACACAGTGTCTCTCTTGTTCTCCACTGTCCCTGAAGTGCCCAGCACATGGCCTGCCATGGTGTAGGCCCTCAGTAGATATTTCTTGAATGAATGGATGGATGGACTGATGGATGGACGGATGGATGGATGGATGGATGAATGGTTGGATGGATGGACAGATGGATGGATGGATGAATGGTTAGATGGATGGATGGATGGATGGATGGATGGATGGATGGATGGATTGGTGGCTGGATAGATGGATGGATGAATAGATGGATGGATGGGTGAATGGTTGGATGAATGAATGGACAGATGGATGGATAGATAGATGGTTGGGTGGATGAATGGATGGATAGATGGATGGATAAATAGATGAATGACTAAATGGATGAATGGTTGGATAGATGGATGGATGAATGGATGAATGGTTAGATAGATGGATGAATGGATGGACAGATGAATGGATAATTGGATGGATGGATGGATGAATGGCTGGATAGGTGGATGGATGGTTGGATGGATAGATGGATGGGTGAATGAATGGATGGATGAACAGACGGATGGACAGATGGATGGATGGATGAATGATTGGATGGATGGATGGATGAATGGACAGAAGGATGGATGGATGGATGGATGGATGGGTCGATAGATGGATGGATGGATGTATAGATGGATGGATGGTTGAATGGTTGGATGGATGGATGGACAGATGGATGGATAGACAGATGGTTGGATGGATGGATGGATGGAT
>CAUYQG010200479.1:0-10503 GCA_963574415.1 Tarsius wallacei | reverse complement strand
GGTGGAGGCTTTGTCAAAGATGAGTTGGTTGAGAAATTGAGGTTTTGCCTCTGGAATCTTAATTATATTCCATTGGTCTAAGTGCCTGTTCCAGTACCAATACCAAGATGTTTTGATTATTGTAGCTTTATAGTAAAGTTTAAAGTCTGGTAATGTGATACCTCCTGCTTTTTTTTTTTTTTGGCTGAGGATTGTTCTGGCTATTCTTCATCATTTGTGTTTCCATATGAATTTCTGTATTGTATTTCTAGCTCTGAGAAGAATGTTGCTGGTAGTTTGATGGGTATTGCACTAAATCTGTAGGTTGCCTTAGGTAAGATGGACATATTCACAATGTTGATTCTTTCAATCCATAAACATGGGATATTTTTCCACTTGTTTGTGTCACCTTTGATTTCTTTGAGCACTGTTTTGTAGTTTTCATTGTAAAGGTCTTTCACGTTTCTGGTTAGGAAGATGCCAAGGCATATCTTTTTTTGACTATTGTGAACGGGATTGTGCTTTTTATTTGGGTTTCTGTTTGTTTATTGTTGGTGCAAAGAAATGCAATTTTCTTTTGCACATTTATTTTATACCCTGAGACTCTGCCAAAGTCCTTTATCAGTGTAAGGAGGCTTTTGACAGATTCTCTTGGGTCTTCAAGGTACACAATCATGTCGTCTGCAAAGAGAGATAAGTTGACTTCCTCTTTTCCTATTTGGATACCCCTGATCACCTTCTTTTTTTTGATTGCTGTAGCCAGGACTTCTAATACTATATTGAATAGGAGGGGTGAGAGTGGGCTTCCCTGTCTTGTTCCAGTTTTCAGGGGAAATGGTTCCAATTTTGTCTGTAGGGGTATGCTGGCTGTGGGTTTCTCATAGATGGCTTTTACTATTTTGAGGTATGTTCCATATATGCCTAGATGTTCGAGAGTTTTTATCAACAAGGGGTGCTGGATTTTATCATAAGTTTTTTATGCATCTAATGATATAATCATGTGGTTTTTGCTTTGACATCTGTTGATGTATTTTATTAGATTTATGGTCTTGAGAATGGGTCCCAGCCTTGCATCATTGGGATGCAACCTACTTGGTCATGATGGATGATTTTTGAGATATGTTGTTGAATCCAGTTTGTTAGGATGTTGTTGAGAATTTTAACATCTATGTTCATCAAAGATATTGGCCTGTAGTTGTCTTTCACTGCTGGATCTTTACCTGGCTTGGGTATCAATGTGATGTTAACTTCATAAAATGATTTGGGGAGAGTTCCATCTTTCTGAATCACCTGGAATACTTTCAGTAGAATTGGTGTCAGCATCTCCTTAAATGTCTCATAGAATTCTGCTGGAAAGCCATCTGCTCCAGGGCTTTTTTTTTGTAGGTAGTTTTCTTATTACATTGTCAATTTCCTTGATTGTTATTGATCTATTTAGGGTCTCAATTTCTTATTGTTTCAACCAAGGCAGGCTGTGTGATGTCACAAAAGTCCTCCATTTCCTTAAGATTTTCAAGTTTGTTTCCATACAAGTGTACACAGTAGTCTCTAATGATCTTTTTATTTCTTCAGTGTCAGATGTGACTTCATCTTTTGTGTTTCTGATTGTGTTTATTTGGACTTTTTCTCTCTTTTTCTTGGTCAGTCTAGGTAGGGGATCATTAACCTTGTATATCCTTTCAAAGAACCAGCTTTTAAAAAAATTTTTTTGTTTTTTATACACATTTTATGGTGACTTTTTTTTCTATTTCTAGAACAAATATCACTGGTATTTTATTAAGGATTGCATTTGAGTCTTTTAATTACTTTGGGTAGTTTTAACATCTTTACTAATAATTATGTTTTCAACCTATGAATAAATGATACGTAATTTGAACTATAATTACACTGAAAGTCCAGACTTCACTACTACTCTGTATATTCATGCACTCGTACCTCACCAATTAATATAATTGGAAAATATAAACAAACCACTGATTTGTGTCCTTTTATTTCAGACTGAAGGTCTGTATTAAATATTTTACATGGGAAAGCCCTATTAGCAATGTACTTACTCTTTTTCCCCCCTTTGAGTGTTTCACGATTACTCCTTCATTTGTTATGATTATGCTACTAGTTATGGTCTTAGCACAAATTAACTATGATTTTTTTGGTTGATTTTCTGTGTGCATAATATTTTTGTTGCTGATTTGGTTTGTTAAAATTTCTACAATTCTTGTATTTCAGTCAAACTTTCAAGTTTATTAACATATATTTTATATGTTTAATGCTTCAGTGTTGGGTGCATATATAGACTTCATATATTATTCTGCTGTATTAACTTCTTCATCATTATATAATGGCCTTTTTTAAGTTAAAATTTTTAATTTTTTAATTTTAATTTTTTTATTTTGAAGATGTGGGGCAGTTTCCTGCTGCTGCAATCCTTTTCTTATTGTAATACAATAATACTTCAAAATCTGCTTACGAGTGAGAACATGTGATACTCAGTTATTTGTTTCTGTGAAAGATCACTCAGTATTATAGACTCTAAGTCCATTCAGGTGGGCTATGAAGTACATTATTTTATCTTCTTTATGGTTGTGTAATATTCCATTGTGTATATGCACCACTTTTTTTTATACAGTCCTCTTTTGATGGGCATCAGGGTTGGTTCCATGCTCTTGCTACTGTGAACAATGCTGTGATAAACATATGTGTGCAGGTATCTTTTTTATAGAGTGATTTGAGTTCTACCAGGAATTTATTCCCAGTAGAGGGATTGCGAGGTCATATAGAAGGTCAATTTTTAGGTCTTTTAGGAATTGTCACACTGTTTTCCACAGAGGCTGTACTAGTTTATAGTCCCACCAACAGTGTAGAAGTGTTCCATTTTTGCTGCATCCTCTCCAGCATCTGTAGTTTTTTTGAGTATTGATGATAGCCATCCCCACTGGAGTTAGATGGTATCTCAAGGTAGTTTTAATTTGGATTTCTTTGATGACTAGTGAGGCTGAGCAGTTTTTAATCTGTTGGCTGTTTGTATGTTTTCTTTTGAAAGTGCTTATTCATATCTTTTGTACAATTAGAAACAGGGTTGTTTATTATTTTCTTTTCAGCTTATGTTGGTTCCTTGTAGATCCTAGATGTTAGGTCTTTGTCAGACATACAGTTGGCAAATATTTTTTCCCTGTCTGTGGGCTGTCTCCCCACTCTCTCGATGGTTTCTTTAATTTTGCAGAAGCTTGTCATTTTGATGAGGTCTCACTTGTCTATCTTATCTCTTATGGCATGGGCACTTGTGGTTTTGGTCAGGAATTGGTCGCCAGTTTCAATTTCCATAAGAGTATCTCCTGCATTTCCTAATGTTCTTATGGTTTGAGGTTTTACATATAGGTCTTTGATCCATTTAGAGTTGATTTTTGTGTATGGTGATATGTAGGAATCTTGGTTTAATTCTCTGCATGTGGTCAGTCAGTTTTCCCAGCACCATTTACTGAATAGGTTCTCCTCTTCCCAGTTATTGGTGGTGGAGGCTTTGAAGAAGATGAATTCATTAAGAATTAAAGCTTTGCTTCTGGAGTCTCTATCCTGTTCCATTAGTCTATATGCTTGTTCTTGTACCAATGCCAGGCTGCTGTCTTGATTATTGTACCTTTATAATAATGTTTAAAATCTGGGAATATTATACCTTCTGCTTTTTTTTTCTTTCTGAGGATTTTTCTGGTGATTGCAGTCATTTAAATTTTTATATGAATTTCTGTATTGTCATTTCCAGTACTGAGAAGACTGTTGCTGATAATTTAATTGGTATTGCATCACATCTGTAGATTGCCTTGGGTAGGATGAACATCTTAACAATATTGATTGTTCCAATTCATGAGCATGGAATATTTTTCCATTTGTTTATACCATCTTTGATTTCTTTGAACAATGTTTTGGTGTAAAGGTCTTTCATGGCCCTGGTTAGGAAGATGCCAAAGTATTTCTTTCTTTTCTTTCTTTTTTTGTGTGGCCATTGTGAGTGGGATTGTGATTTTTATTTGGGTTTTTGTTTGTTTATTGTTGGTGTATAGAAATACGACTGTCTTTTGCGCACTGATTTTATATACTGAGACTTTACCAAAGACCTTTATCAGTGCAAAGAGGCTTTTACAGATTCTCTTGGGTTTTTGAGGTACTGATCATGTCATCTACAAAGAAGAATAACTTGAATTCCTCTTTTCGTATTTGAATAACCCTGATCTCCTTCCCTTGTCTGACTGCTCTAGGTAGGACTATAATGGTCTTTTAATTCATTTTGTTCTTGACTAAATTTTATTTTATCTGACATAAATATAGCTATTATTTTGTTTTTTTATAGGTATTCACATTTAATCTATGTGGGTTTTTATAAAGTGTTATATGTAGACTATGTTTTTTGTTTTCCCATTTAACCACTCTTTTTATTGAATAATTTAATCTATTTATCTTTAAGGCTTGATAAATAATAATTTGATCCTGCTCACTTGTTTTCTGTTTTTTATATATCATTTAATTTCTGTATTAGTCTCACTTTATTTGCAATTAAATGCTTTATTTGATAGATTGTTTTGTTGTTGTTGTTGTTGTTGTTTGTTTTTTGAGTTGGAGTCTCACTCCTTCACCCAGGCTGGGGTGCAGTGGCACACATGCTCACTGCCACTCCAGTGTTGACCTTCTGGGCTTCAGTGATCCTTCTGCCTCAGTCTTCCAAGTAGCCGGAACTGGTAGATTGTTTCTGTATTGATGTGGGGTGTGGTGTGATGCTTATAGGTTCTTTGACTCACTACTAAAATAAAATTTAGAGTGACCAGTATAGTTTTAAAGACAGAATTAATTAGAGAAATAAAGAGAAAGAGTAAAAGAGCCATGCCAAAGATGCATGAGTATATGTCTTGAAGAATGTTTGTAAAACGCTTGAAATAGCTATACAATAATTATGATGCTAAAGAAGGTAGGCTATGGATATCTGCTTCAGAAAGATTACCATCTCTCCACTGTTGATGAGCTTGGGAGTTGCCTTTTTCTGAACATGCATTTTGGATTTCTTGGATGGGCTTTCATTTGTTGAACTAAGGATGTGGTAAAGACTGAAAAATTCACATTTCAGACTTCTGGGTGGTCAATTTTATAAGAAAGATGTCTGAATGTTTGCCTATCTTAAAATTTAAAACTCCTACAAAAAATGTATCCATGTCTAAACTAAACTGAATACTATGTCTTAGTATATGGCACACAAAGGCATGGTATTAATATGACATACTAAGGCATAGTATTATATTTAGTTTATGAAGCCATAACAGTTTTAAAATAACTGATAATGACTTAACTTTGACCTCAAAGAAAAGTAACAAGTCAAATTCTACATTTTAACAACTTAGTACATCTTGACTTTTTAATGTAACAACTTACATTTTTTATTTTGCCTGTCTCTTAATAAACTGTACTAATTATTATTATATGACTTTTTGTGTCGGGTCTCATTCTGTAACCCTGGTTGGAATTCAGTGTTACAGTTATGACTTATTGCAGCCTCATACTCTTGGCCTGAAGTTACTCTCCCACCTCAGCCTTCCAAGTAACTGAATATGCAGGAACACACCAACATGTCTGGCTAATTATTGTTGTTGTTGTTATTATTATTATTATTATTTATAGTGATGAGGTCTTACTATGTTTCTCAGGCTTCTCTCAAACTGCTGAGCTCAAGTAGTTCCTCCACCTCAGTCTCCCTCAGTGGCCTGGGCCACAGCACCCAGCTGTAGTTATTATTTTTAATAAGTTTTGTCTTTCAGTCTTCATATTTAGGATATAAATGGTTTGCTTAAGCCATTTATAGAATTAGGGAATACTGAATTTGCGTTTTTTGTAATATTTAACAATAAATTTGGTATTTTCAGATTTTTTTTAACTGTTAGAGCAAATTTCTTTTAGATTAGAGAAATTTTTTCCTTTTTTGGTGACACATTTCAAGTGTTAATAAATTGTCTAAGCTTTTGTTTTAGAAAAGATATATTTATTCTTTGTAAGTGAAGGATAGCTTTAATAGTATATCCCTGTTGGGAGTTTTTTTTCCTTCAGCTCTTTTGTTGTAGCATCCAATTGTCTTCTAGTCTTTAGGGTTTCTTCTGAGAAATCCACTGAAATACACATTGGTTCTTCATTAAAAAATGTATCTCTCTCTCTGTTTCTCTCTGAGTATTTTTTCTTTGTCTTTACTTTTTATAATTTGATTATATTGTATCTAGGGGATTTTTTTATTTAGAGATAATTTAATTAGAAACTTTGGATCCTGTACCTGGATGCTGCTAATTTTTCTACAAATTTGAAAAACTTTTAATCATGTTTATTTAAAATTTTAATTTATTTTTTAAAATTTTAATGATGTGGAGGACAAATCAGGATTAGCTATATAAGTGATCTACCCACAGGTAAAGTTGGGCCTCTCATTGGTCCTCAATTTAGCTGGTTTAGAATCAGTAGGTTTATTGATGTTATATGCCCTCACCCTGGCAGCTCTTTCTTTTTTTTTTTTTTTTCCAACATGAACTATTTTATTAAAAAGGTGGTTCTCTGCTGCACATTAAACGTTAAAACATTCTAAATTGGTGGACCACATGCTCCAATGCAGTGATACCTATTTATGTAAAAAGAAGGGGAAAATATTTTGAGTACAGATCATAAGATAAAACAGCCCTGATTAATTCGATTTCGGAAAGAAATGCAGCTTTTTGGTCAGCATTGAGGCAAAGCAGGGAACCTGCTTCTTTCCAATTGCACTTGAGTCTTTGCAAAAGTCCACTCGGCGCTGAGAAACCTTCCTGTTCACCAGCGTGAGGAGTTCTGTGAACTCTAAGGAGGAGCCATATTTTCCCAACATCTCACACAAATCTTGAATGTACCATGAACCGTTCACAGTTTCCCGGTGAGAATAATACCCTAAAAAAGAGGAGGAAAAAGTTGCTGTCAGTTTCTGGCTTTCAATTACTGTGATTGAAAAATACCCTTATAATTTATACTTACAGAAGTATTAAGTTCTCAGAAATCCTTGGAACAGATTAAGATGTGTCTGTGATACGGTTTTAAAATTTTGCTGTCCATAAAGGACAAACATATGGACTTCGCAGCAACTTGAATGAATTTAGAGTCGATCATACTCAGTGATCAATCACAGAAACAAAGAACAGAGTACCATATGTTCTCACTCATAAGCGAACCTTGAACAATTATACTATAAGAAAGGGATTGGTGGTAGTGGGAAACTGCCAGGGGAGGGAGGGGCACACCTCATCAACAAGGGTATCTGCACAATCAATGTTTGTATACCTAACCCTGAACTGTACCTCACATCTTTAAAACAAAACAAAATAAAGAATATTTCCAAGGCCAAAAAATAAATAAAATTTTGCTGTCAATTTTTTTCAAGTGGGAATAAAGATTAAATCTCTATAATTTTATATAAATGGGGTTAACTCTATATAATTTCCTCCATGTCCTAAAAAATTCTCAAGATGGTAGCTGTACAATGATTTTGAAAAACATGAGATTATTAGAAAGAAGTAAAACAAAATGTAAAAGCAAAGAACAACTGTTATCAAAATATGTTTCTGGCTGGACACAGTGACTCATGCCTGTAATCCCAGCACTTTGGGAGGTGGAAGCCAGAGGATTGCCTGGGCTATGGGGTTCAAAACCAGACTGAGCAACATGGCAAGCCCTCATCTCTACAACAAATCAAAAAATTAGCTGGGCATGGTGGCACATGACTGTGGTTCCAGCTACTTGGAAGGCTGAAGCAGAAGGATCATCTGAGCCCAGCAGGTTGAAGCTGCAGTGGCAACAGAGCTCTCGAGAATGACTTTTTCTTATACAGTATTTTATACTGCCATTTATCTCCGTACCATATGATAAAAAAAATCTTTTTAAAAAATATTTTATTTTTTATTTTAAAGATGTGGGGTACAATTCAGGATTAGGTATATAAGTGAACCTCATACAGGTAAAGTCTGGGCCTCCCTTTGGTCCCCACTTTGCCTGGTTTGAGAGCAGGTACCCTTAGTGATGTTGTGTTTCCACCCACACCCCCCACCCCGGCAGTACAGTATCCAGCTACTGCCAATCCCTTTCTTATGGTAAATGTTCAGGGTCCGATTATGAGTGGGAACATGTCAAAAAAATCCTAAGTCTGTGAACTTCAGAATCAAATCACCAAATCCCAACAGACCCAATCAAAAGTGAAACTTCCAGTGACTTGGCCAAAATAGCCCATTACATGATTATCCTAAATGCCAACACACCTTCTGCAACAGAGTAACACATGAGGAAGTCTGCTCCAGCAGGCAGTGTGTAAACTGAGGCAGCATCCACCTCGGTTATGTTGGTATCTGTCTGATGATCCACTACATCCAAAGGAATGACTGGTACATCGTGCTTGTTTCCCCGACATGCCTACAAGACAAGGAAAAACCATCTGCTTTGCCTGCTAAACAATGCTTAATGTTTATAGTGAATGTATAAGTCAGTATACCTTCCTATCAATAACAACAGAAGTCACATTATCCTCAGTTCAAAAGCAATACATTCAGGTTTAGAGGGACAAAACCCAACAATGTTGTTTCCCTACTTAGGTTTTCTTTTAGTACACGTTTTTAAAAATTGGCATTCCCAACTACAAATTATGTTTGTTGAAAGGTATTTTGTAGTGGAGGAAAAAGCTTATGGTTTTAAAATTTCCTACAGATCAAAATACCCATAGCACCAAGAGTCACCTTCTCTTTTAAAAGCTATAGTATTTGGCTAAAGGTTTCAATTTAACCAGGCAGGGCTTTTCCAGGTGGGCTTTTCCTTGCCTGGATGCAGCCATAGACTTTAGTCAAAATGTGACTATCTGACTTGATTTAAAACATCTATTAATGCACCTTCCTCCATCTGCACCCACTTTAAAGTGAACTCTCACAATTCTTAGGTTGAAATCCTTGCCCCAGTACTCATATGTGACTGTATCCGTATATAGGGCCTCTAAAGAGGTGATTAAGATAAAATGACGTCACACGGATGGGCCCTAATCAAACAGGACTGGTGTCTTTGGAGGAAGAGATCAGAACACAGACTTACACGGAGGAAAGATCTTACGGTGGCACAGGGACAAGATGGCCACCCACAAGCCAAGGAGAGAGGCCTCAGAAGAAGCAAACCTGCCAACACCTGATAGACTTCCAGCCTCCAGAACTGCAAGAAAATATATTTCTGCTGTTTAAGCCACCTGGTGTGTGGTACTTTGTTATGGCAACCCTGTAAACTAATACAAGTGACCTACCAAGAATCAGTCGTGGCATTATAAATGCATCCATCAGTTCTAAAACGGTTAATTAAAACATTATGAACATCAAAAGAAACGAAGTCCTAAGTGACTTCAAAGTTATCTAATAAATAGAAGATCCCTAATATACGATTTTTAAGGGGGGGTTTAATCTTAGTATTATCAGGCTTATTTTCAGAACTTGTTTTCTACTGTGCTTCCTAAACGTAATAGAGAACACCTGTAACATGGACTCGCCTACCAATCCACTTGCAGTGAGTGATAGCTTGCCTTTACCGAGGGCTTGCCATATCCCCACCGCTGTTCTAAGTGCTTTTCATCGTTAGGCCAGGTTGCCTTGTCCTCACAACAACCCCATGAGGCAGGTGCTATTTACCACTCCTGTTTCACAGATAAGAATCTGAGGCATAAAGTAATTTGGCAAAACACTTCTGTCCTTTGTGGCTAATCTTCCTGTTTTGGGAAAAACTCCCAAACCATGTTTTTCCCTCTACTCCACAGCACAATAATGATCAACACAGAAGGAGAGACTTCTGTGACCAAAATTGTGGGGTTTTTTTCCTCACACACCAAGTACAAACACTGACTGGATGTCCTCCAATTCCGTGATGACACTCTCCACCCGGAGATGTGTCAGGTCCCAAGGGGTGAGGGCTCAGTCCCCACGACTGACCCCTTCTCCACCAGTCACAAATCTTGGCATCTGGAACTTCTTACCGACTGGCGTCAAGTTGGGATTCCCATAACCCCTTCTTTGCAGTCTATTAATTTGCTGGAGAGGTTCAAAGGAATCAGGGAAATGCTTACTGACATTTGCCGGTTTATTATAAAGAATAATGCAAAGGACACAGATGCAGAGAGGTGAGGATGAGGTGTGGGGAAGGTGCTCAGAGCTTCCATACCCTCCCTGGGCGCCACCCTCCAGGACCCTCCATGAGTTCAACTAACCAAAAGTTTCTGGAACCCAGTTCTCTTAGGTTTTTATGGAAGCTTCATGACATCAGCATTCCGTCCCCGGTGTATAGGGCAGGACTCTCTCTTGGGAGAGTGTTAAGACTATGGGGAAGATCAGAGTCCTGCCTTGGGGTGGTGAAAGGAGAAATTTCATTGCCCCTGAGGCCTAACACACCCAAAACTGTAACAAAAGACTGACAAGGGCTATGGGGGTTAGGGCCAGGAACGTTGGATAAAAACTGTTATCAGCC